>JAJOOR010005566.1:0-48883 GCA_036250505.1 Solanum acaule | reverse complement strand
ATAATCTAGTTCATAATGATCTAATATGAATTTAATCAATTATGAATATGATAGGAAGGAATAATTGAAAATAAAAAACCTGCATAACAACGAATATGACTACATACATGCATGATGAAATGATAAAAAACTATGAAACTTTAATCTTATATATACTTAAAGATATAGAAATAATTGAATTAAGAAGAATAATATGGGAAAACATATTTAATGATAACGGATCAGAAGATATATTAAACCAACAATGGTATGAAATAGACCTACATGATTTAGACCTCAAAAGAATAGAATGGTATGATTTAGAAATAAATTCAGATTAAAATGAATTACGAATATTTACAAAATTGGACAGAAGCTATGAAAGATATAAAACTATTAGAATAGTTAATGTAAAATAATTTACATATGTACCTAAGAACCCAAAATATGTTATATCTAGAATATATCACAAATAATATTAAAGAAATATTCAGATTAAAACAACTATCAGAAGAATATTACAATAAATATTATTACATCTTACCATGAATTCCACACCCCCAAAAAAATGGTATATTCGTAAACAAACAAGCTCATGGACATCCATCATGCTATACTTCTAACCTAGATCCGCAAAATCATCAAGCACAAATATATATTCAAGTTTCTAATCTTGAGGTCAATTGGTATATCAAGTCTTCTATTTCTTATATTCAAGCTTAAGATTAAGTCTTGGTTCCTCCAAATAAATTAATATAATGACATTCATATAATATAGTACACGTAATATTTAATTACCTATACCAACATATCAATACTTGAGTCATAATGTGATTACCGTAAGAAAATTCCATACCTAAAACCAAAGGCATAACCCGTAACTTCAACACTGAAATAACGCCTAAAGCCTTGACCGAAATTCCAAATTCATTTTACAATTCTAATTAACTCTTAATTGATCACCAGAAAATCATTAATTAGTCATTAACTTCCTTAATTTCTTATCGGTCATAATGTTTCAATTTTCAAATTGGCAATCACGGGTACAGAGAGGAATTTTCAGTTCGCCTCTTTCCAATTAACATTATAATAATCTAATTCTAACCATAACATTACAATAATATAAATTCCCTACCCCAACCATTAACTATCCACCATTGTCCTAAATTTGACCCTCAATGTCACTCACCAGGTAAGTAATAATCCTAACAATAACGGCGTTACAGTGCAGCAACCAACCTTGGCAATTAAGTTTACAATTTCATCTCTTCTACCCACAATTTAATATCAATAATATTATCACTATATCCATGCAATTCATCAACATTGGCAAGGAATAAAGTTCAATTGAAAATTTGTTTACCTGATGCCGCATAAAGAAATTTTCCACGTTGTTCGTCCATAGGTGAGTTTCTCTCGTCTCAAACCCTTATTTTGTTTTTCTACATAATATTTACTCCCTAATTATTATATAAGACCAACTATAAAAGTGTTAAAAGTGACACACTATTTATTTTACTGTTCTTTTCCTTAACCACCAACTTAATAAATTATTAAAACTACCCCACTAATTTCATAATTATAATTACGAATAGTCCAAAATACCCATTTAGAATCTATAGGAAAGTATTTTATGAAATCAAAAGCTCTAGTACTCAAAACGACCAAATGGATCGTTACAATTTGAAGGAAAGAGTACAAAAATAATATCCAATGTGGTATAACTCCTTTACTTATCCCTTTTATTTTGAAAGTGTTTGTTTTTGTTAGAGATAATTTTTAAAAGGCAATTTAGGAATGTAGTAAATTAATTTGTGTTTTCCTAATCAATTTGAGAAAAATACGTTTATCAATATTAGAGCAAAATAATTGGTACTCAGCTAAACTTTCAAAAAGTAAAAAGCCAATTATTAAGCTTAATTTTGAAAAACCATAACTACTATACTACACAGAATCCTTGTTTTTTCTTAATTTTGAAAATTCATGTAATGTAACAATGTACCTTTGTCTCGATTACTACATTGATTTCTGGATGAACATCTACTTTCAAGTTTTCAAAACCCTCGAAGATATATCTTCTTACATCCCCAATAGATCGATACATAGTACGTTTGCTCTCACGGAAGTAAAACTGCAATCCACGATGAATTTCCTTACTTTTTATATAGAAATTACGTTACAAAGAAATTAAAATCACAATATTACCAAATAAATAATAATAAAAATCACAAGAAACACGTTTGATAATTTTTGATACATACAAAACAAATGATACCTTGATTATAATTTTTTAAAGGCAGAAGAAAAGGAAAATTAAGTGCAATTAAATTGTAATTCGATTGCGAATGACTATCACTAAATCTCAATTGTGAAGAAGGACATAAAAAAATAATAAATGTCGAAGGTTCATCTAAAACCTTCATTCTAAATAATAAATATTATTAGATAAATAGATAAATGTGAGTGTACTTTAGGAAAGTAGCAAGACTCAATATTCAAATAAAAGGAATTTTTTTTATAAAAGAACTTAAATTACTGTTTCACATCTTCCATTTTGACGTTGTTGCCTTTCAGCTTTCCATCCATGTAGCATCTCATAATATTTGCGATTAAGTCCGTATGAATCACTTGCCATGTCTTCATTCTATTATTTGAGTACATAATGAAATATTAAAATAGTCAGGCCTCTCCATTTACTAAACATCTTATTTACAACCTTTTACTATAACAACCATGGTTTTTTAGAACTGATTTTTCATGTTATGTTTTATTATATGTCTTTTTTTTTTAATAATATTTCACTATAGTAATAATAAAATGGCCAGACAAATCAATCTACTATAGAAATGTCTAACAATATTAGTGTCTTTTACAAAGAAATAGTCTTAGTAATCAAATGTACTAACCTTTTTTAGTTTAATAGTGTAAAGCTTTGCTGCACCTTTAGAAGGTACAATTACAAAGTCAACCAAAGTATTTGCTATTGCTTTGGTAGTAACTAGATTTCTCTTCCTCCTAGCCAGTTTTTTGAGTACCGTGATTGTTTCAACATCATTCTGCATATAAAAAAATATGTTAAATTTTTGTAACTGTAAATGTAAAAAATGAGAATCTATAGTTAATTATTTTAAAATATATAAATGTATCATTTCTTAGAAGTAGAATTAAAAAAATCAAGGTTACATTAATCTAAGTAAGGGAGAAAGATTTTTGCTTAACAACAAACTAAGAGAATTGAGTGACATGGTAAAATTGTTATAAAGTTCAAGTGTGTCAATATTTTGTTCTTCTTACACCTATAATTTTTCCTTTTCATATCTAATAAAAGACACTAGAAATATCCTTGACACTTTGACAATCATGTTTTAGAAAACTAAATAATTTTTAAACACAAATTATTCTCAATAATCAACAATAAGAGACCATATTTATAAGAAAACTATTATATATGCTGGAATAATGTCTTCTTATTAACAAATAAGTATAAGAAAACATGAACCGCCCTCAATTGATTTAATATTTAATGCAAGAAAATTAAAACCAATTAATATTCTATAAGATTCCGCCAAATATTATATCATATTAAATAGTTGTCTTACTAGGTGAAAACATATCCAATATTTTCAATAAATAATTAAAGAGAAAATCAATAGTTACAAATATAGAATATTTAAATTTTTTATTTCAATAGTTTATAAATGGGACATTTTGAGAAAACTTTACAAATATTAAAATAATAGTTTATTAGATTATCTATTAATTTGATTCTTTTAATTTTGCATTAGTATTAAAATTGATTCCATGATATGCATTTAGATGTGAATCAGTATTTTACATATGATTACAAATTAGTAATCCCGACTTCATTAATATCAAATTTAGGTTAAAAAGCTTGATATACCCCTCGACATTATGAATTAGTATTGATATACCCCCTCGTTTATAAAACACTCACATATATACTCCTACGTAAGTTTACACAAATGAGCAGATATACCCTTTTCGACTGAAGTAACTAAAAAACAAAAAAAATCTTTCATTCCTAATAAAATAAAATCTATAGAGGGATGTATTTGACCCTTTCTCACAAAGCTCAAGGGTATGTCTGATCTAGTATACACCGTAATTTCTTCCTATATATATATATATATATAAACTATATGAGGACAAAGTCCAAATGACACAAACATCCAGTGTTATTAAATGCCCTCAAATTCTCTAACGAGGGTGGAAAAATAACTAGAGATTAAAGATAACATAGGAAAATTAAGGCATCTGATATGATAATAAATAACGAATAAAGTTGTAGAAATCTTACTTGTATGAGCTAACTTGATATAGGAGTGGGTGCTAGTATGAATTTGGTGTTATCAATTTGGTTTTGTAGAACCTGTAAATAATGCACTTAATTTTTAATTATTTTAAAAGAAAAAAGTAAAAAAAAATGATTATCTTTTGAATCTGTTGTCTAATTTTGACTCATTTAAAAAAAATATTTTATCAAATTTCATAAACTCTTTTGCTTTTTGAATTGTCAATACTAAAATGTTTTAGCTATTATCAATGGTAAAAAAAAACAATCAGGTAAGAAAGTTTTAAGGAAAACATAATAATTAATGAATAGTTTTCTGAAAATAATAATAAGAACTTCTGTTTCTTCGAAAAAACAAATATAGAAAACCTAACCCAAAAATTTCTCAAAAGATTAATGCATCTCAAAAAGCAAATTAAAAAAATATTGAGCGAGTAACTTAGTTAGACGGCAACGTACCACAACTTGAGCACCACTAATTATTGGCACATACGGAACTATTTCGCGACAAGTGTTCATCTCATGATCTGAGGAAGCCATGTATACATGAAGATGTAATGAAATAAGTATTTAACATAAATCTCAAGAATGATAGGTGAGAAGAATGTGGGTTGAGTGATTAGTATATATAGATAATAAAAAATGGAAGAGAGAAAATTTTATTGAATACTAATGAGGTTACAATTAATATAATCATTTATGTTGAATATGCTCTTTTGAAAATGTAATAATTGTATTCCTCATATTTGGACTTTTTTAAAAATTGAAATCTGGTGAATTACTTATTTATTGCTTTAACATGTAGATAATATGACAATTTATCATAATTTCTCTTTTTATGTGAACATAACTAATAGGTTAAGCAAAAATTTACTTGTTCTCCATTTTTGAGATTATTAATAATCAAAATTTTAAAGTTGAACTTTAAGAATCTCGTATTTGCTTAGTTCACAAAATTCACTTTAAATACACTATACCTTTTAGACACTTAAGTTCGTATGATTTATAGGTTAATACATACTATTTGAGTTGAATTTCACTTAAAGTCAACTTATTAATTTATGATATATATTTATGAAATTCGTAAAGACATAAAACATATAATTTCCAATAATTTTTTTTTGATGCATGATGAACACAAAATACTTTATAAAATAAGCTCGTGTTGCATTAAAGATAATATAGAAATATATCTTCTCCAAAGGAATTAGTACAAACAATGTTCAAATAATTCGTGGCTTAACTCTATTAAGGAAAATTAATTCATTTGATGTAGATGGTTATAAACCACAAGTGATTGACTCAAATTGTAAACAACCAGAATTAATTATGAAAAAAATTTGAGAAACAACAATTTATTATAAATGAGAGGAGTTCAGTGAATATTAAAATTTGTACCATAATCGAGCTTCTGAACTTGAAGGGTCTATTCAGAGCTATAACGGGTGATGATCTAAATCAGAACTTAATGAACTTATGGGCACTTTCTGGTCTCTTGAGATACCCATAGTTAGTCAAATTACCACCCTTTTGAGGTTGGTCCTAGTGTCACTTTCCAAAGAAATAACAATATGGTTGTAACACCTCAAAACTCTACTCTTAGAGTCTGAATCATTCACCGTAAGTATATGATCTTGAGCTGGATGATGTCCTACTTGCTCATATGTTTTAAGGTCCTTTAACAAGTGTAGCACGGGTATCAGAAGTGATTTAGGGTTATAAAGGACCTCTAACACCAATCTAGGTTCAAAACATTTCTATTAGCTAAATTTTTACAAGAGTCCTTATATGGGTCAACTTCCATCGACCACATCTCTTAGAATATGAAGATTAAGTGACATAGAACCTATCAAATCTAAAGTCTAAGAGTGTTTTTTCCAAATTTGCCAAGTTTACATCAAACTGAGTTTGGTATAAAACTTTATGGCTGATTTACTAGAGACACTTTAACCTGGTAGAAGCTTTGCGATGGCTCTGTGACATAGAGTTAATGTGGACCTCACTGTCCATTGGAATAAAATTTTGACTTCAAACTCTTATAAATTATTTTTTAAGAGTATTTTTGTCCGAAAAACCTTTAGGGAGTTATCTAAATGGCCCTAAACATGTAGAAAATGATTTTTTCAGAAATAAAACTCTCTCATTCATCATAAACTCCTACACTAAAAAAAGCATGGCTAGGGTTCATTTTCCAAGATTTTACTTCAAGATTCGCCACCATGTAAGGCTTCAATGGGAGTATTCCTTTCTCTCTCACGCCTAAAGTATTTTGGTTCTCGAGAAACTCTTCAAGATTTTTAGATGGAAAGCTAGGGTTCAAATAAAAATATGATTTTTCCTCATGAACTCATATTTTCATTATTTCATGTTGATTTTTAAAAAAAATTGCACTAATTTTGCATGATTCCTGTGGTCTCTTATGCATTTTTTACATTTAAGAATTAAATCAAGCATGATATGATTTACAACCTAAATAGAGGTTATCTTTTAAGGCATGAATATTGAGCTTAGCCAAACATGTGATATGAATCATAAGAGATTTATAAACCTTTGAGCAACAAATAAACACATGTTGTTTTAGGAGGACTATTTAGTACAGAGAGGATGGAGGTTTTTAAAACTAAAGTCTCATAATTACGTGCCGATGTAGGATTATGTTTCACCACTTTGAAAGTTGACCTTTAGCCCTTTGTGGCACATGTTAGTGCATCCACATAAGATAAGATGAGGTTCTGTACCCTGGAAATGTATAGGACAATCCATCCACTTAGAATTATATGTTGGGCTTCATGAGCTCAAATGACATATGTCAGTTAGAAGATATACCCAAATTTATGTATCTTTTATGATATTTCATTAACTACATTTGATGTATATTAGTTATGTTATTTTATGCTATGATAATTCAAGGCTACTGATTTAGACTCATCATTATGCAAATGTTTTTGAAAGAAGGTCTTCAAACTAATATTTATGTTTATTTTTCAATTATCTCTTTTCGATTTATTTATTATGATTATAAATTTACATTTTAGAAACATTATTCCATTGTTTCCTCCATATGTTTATTTAAATGAGTATGTTGGTTACCTAACATTCTCATTACATTACACGTACTGACACATACGTTTCTCTGTGTTGCATCCATTTATGAGTTAGATTTTGGTGCTTGTACTCTGACTTGTGGCTAGTAAGGTTGCAACATTTACAGTTAGCACTTGGTGAGCCCTCCTTAGTTGGAAACGAGATGAGCCCTCCTCAGTTGGGAACGAGATGAGCCCTCCTCAATTGGGAGTGAGAAAAGCAGACTCAAACGGGATCATCAACTAAGGTTCAAACACCTGAAGTATGGAGCAAGAAGAAGGCGAGCTGAAGCATGATTGGCAATTTGCCGAATGATCTCGGTGAGCCTGACTAACATCGTCGAGCGAGCAGAACATTAAATTTTTGGCTGAATTAGGAAACATTTGTATCACGCCTCGAGCCTATAGCCTGGACATGTCCGACACTCGAGAACCATTGCTGGTCCCAAAGTGAACCCTTGGCCTAGTTGACTACCTAGTGGAAGACTTACTTAAGCAATAATAGGCTTAAAACAGAAAATCATCTCAAAATAAAACTCAATAAGAATGTCTTAAAGTACTCATTGATATAATAATAATAATAATTTGCGAAACATATTTAAAGAAAGAATGTACTGAGAGACTTCTTGAATCTATCTATCTATGAATCCTGTAATGTTTAGGATAGGTGTCAGGACAAGACCCACAACTCCTCAAAACAACCGGACTAAAAGGAAATTTGAAGTCCTCCGAAATGCAAGAAGACTCACCAAAACTATCTGGAGTGTAGAGTGATCTCACCAGAGTGTTAATTGATGATCCTAAACACATGTATCTACATCCCAAAAAGATGGAGGTTGAATGACATCAGTACATTTGAATGTAAGAGTATGTAATATACATGAGAAAAAATAACTGAATGGAAGGACTACAAAAGGTAACAATATACTCAATTTGTAAATGTAAAGAAATAAATGAGTTAAATCATTTAAAGATTTACAAAATACTTTCTCATATCTGAACTCAACATAATAAGTGATATAGAAAAATACACTGTAATCCTATTGGGACATTCTCTAACCGACAACTATCACTCTGAGCTACGTGATGATACAATGTCTTGTCCATGCTGCCAGAACTTCCTATATCGTGCCGGGATATAAAGTGCAACACCTCGTATGCTAGAACTACCAAAATGCAGATTTTCAGAAGTTGCATGTGCAACCCACGGTTGCCACCCATGGACCATATGGTCACCCACGATCCATTCTGGTGGTCCGTGGGTGGCCATCTGCAGCCCTCCCCAAAAAGACCAGAAAAATTATTCTAAGGGTCGACCCACGGCCGGACATATGGACCGTAGGTCAGACCATGGGCCGTGGTCCTGGTTCGTGGATCAAGACCCCCAGAATCCAGTCGCTAAAGCCAAACGATAGTTGACTAGGACAGACCGTCAGTCCATCCATGGTCCTTCGATCAGTCCGTCGGTTGGCCCTGACAATTTTTAAGTTAGGGGTCTTTTGGTGTTTTCCCTATGCGTTGGACCCCTAAACTATGTAGTTTTGGTCAGTGTTAGCCTAGAAACATAATTAGAACTTACCCAAGTTAGAGAATTCACCAAAAACTAAGAAAACTTAAAACTCAGAAGGAGAAAGAGTCGACCAAACGCTCTCCAAGAACACAGAAAAATTTCATCAGTTCCAGCCCCAAAATTGAAATATTCTTCGTAGAATTCATCACCAGGTATCTGGGATTTCACTAGTGGGTTCCTTTCGCCCATTAGGTCCCTAGATTTTAGTCAGAATCTTGATTCTCTTGATATTATCTAGACCTAGGGTTTCTTGAATGTTAGAAATTGTTGGGTTTTAGCTGTTAGAATGATCCAAATCAGATTGTCATGACTTTGGTATCGTTTTGTGTAGATTCCTTGATAAATTTAGAACCCTAGCTAAGTAGTTATTTTAGTTCATGAATTACACATGCTAGGTCAGTTATTTCAAATATCCATGCTCCAGATTTGAATGTTGAATTATAGTACATTAATGCTGCATTTTCAGTTAGCATGTCAGTATTTTGAGCTATCTAGTATTACAAAAATTTAGTCACAGATTGTTAATTACATAATCAATTGGGAGTAGCTTAATACCGAGTTGGACTAGGGTCAGTCACCCTCATAGTCCCAGAACTACGTGCCCTGTAGGTTGTAAGTCCCCTCTATGGGCATTATTTTAGTGATCACGCTAGTCATGACTCTATACCTATGGCAGGGTATATTGGGTCCTATAGATGAGGCGTATACATTTGACTCCACATTTAGCTCATGTGGTTTTAGGTCGGTTATTAGTAGCTCCCTTAGGGGTCGTTTGATGGGGAACTAATTATCCCAGGATTAATTATCATGGGGTTAGTTATCCTTGGATAACTTATCCTCCCATGTATATGGGATAACTTATCCCATCACTATGCTATAAATGGTGGGATAAGTTATCCCAAATATGTCAACCAAACAAGACATCTAAGTTTTATCCCAGGACTATATTTTTATTCCATGACTATTTATACTTTTCCCTCACGCCAAATGAGCCTTTACAGTCAGAATCTATTGAATTGACCATGTTATCTGATACAGTCAGATTTCAGTCTCAGCATGTTATAAACTTGGTCTTTGCATTCAATTATTTCATGTTCAGTATTCTCATTATAGTATCATGCTTATCTTATATCATTTCCCAGTTATATGTTTTTGTTCAGTTATGTTATTATTCAGCTTTACTCTATCCTTCATGCTCAGTACCTTTCAAGTATTGACGCATACTCTGCGCTACATCTTCTCGTGATGTAGGTTCAGGTTCTCAGCTCCAAGATCATGCATACATCGGTTCCCGATCTTCAGCTCAGTAGTATCAGTGGGGCGTCCTCATTCTCCAAGGACGACAAACATGTTTCCTTTGCTTTTACTCTTTAGTTTTTAGTATTTGTTAGATCTAGTTGGGACATGTCCCACCATTTATCATCGGTAGAGGCTTATTTTAGTCATAGTTAGTTTCAGCTTTAGTATTCGAGTTTGACTTTTTAGTTGTTGTTAAACTCTTAGTTTTCTTATATATTTAGATAGTATGGGTATTCCCCAGCATTTCATTTCAGTTTATCTTATGATTTAGCTTCCACATAGTTTTTAGTTACTTCAGTTTATTTAGTATGCTTATGATATGCCATCACGGTTAGCTAGGGGTCACTCGTGATCTTAGGTCCCGTGTCCGCGTCCTGGGGGTAGCCTCGGGGTACGACAAACTTGGTATCAGAGCCAGGTTCAAGTGTCCTAGGATGTCTAAAAAGCCGCACTAAGTAGAGTCCTTTTCATGGGTGTGAAGTGCACCACATCTAATGAGAGGGAGGTTACGAAGTGGTTTAGGAAAACTTCATTTTCTTGTTATTCTTATCATGCATAAGGTATGATCTAATTCCTCACTTCTAACTCGATGTTAAGAATTTCAGATCATGCCTCCTCATAGAGCTTACGCCAGGAATGCAAATGCCAGGAACACAAATGCAACTCCTCCAGTCCCAGATCAGGAAGTTTTGAATGCAGAGTTTTGAAACACCATTCAACTGTTGGCTCAGAGTGTGACCAACCAGAACAATCAGCAGGTTCTAGTTCCTGCAAAATACTAATGTTGGGTAAGCTGCAGCTAGAGTTTGGGATTTTGTTAGGATGAATCCGTCTGAGATTTTAGGGTCACAGGTTGGAGAATATCCCCAAAACATCATAGATGAAGTCAAGAATATCTTTTGAGTGATGCAAGTGACGAGTAATGATACGGTTGATTTGGCATCTTACCAGCTTAAGGATGTGGCTCGCATTTGGTTTACTCAGTGGACGGAAAACAGATGTACGAATGTGGCTCCTATCACCTAGGAGTGCTTTAGTGAGACTAGTCTGGACAGGTTCTTTCCAAAAGAGTTGATTGAGGCAAAACCTCAGGAGTTCATGAACTTAAGGCAAGGTAGCATGTCAGTCCAAGAGTATGGACTCAAGTTTACCCAACTCTCTAGGTATGCTCCTCACATGTTTGCTGAATCCAGCGTTCAAATGAAAAAAATTATGTATAGAGTGTCGGACTTAGTGAAAACAAAGTCTAGAAATGATATGTTACTGGAAAATATGAACATCTCTAGGCCCATAACTCATGCTCAGCAGCTTGAGGGAGATAAGCTTAGAGAACAGGCTTAGGAGAATAAAAAGGCTAAGACAGGAAACTATGAGTATATTCAACAAAAATTGGGTGGTGGAAATCGCTCGCAGGTTCAACAAAAGTCTTCAGCTCCAACACTTTCCTCATTTAGTGCTCCATCCTCCAGGTTCCGACATGATCATAAAGGTAGGGCATCAGGCTGTAAGTCTTAGGTGAGTGTATTAGGTACTAGGACCTACCCAACTTATACAAGGTGTGGTAAGAACCATCTGAGAGATTGTCCTTTTTCTAAATAGGGTCAAAGAGGTAATCAAGGTAGAGCTCAGTCCACAACATCAGCAGCACCAGTAGGTAGCCCGACTCAGCAGGGTAACTCATCTAGCACAGGTGGCGGTCAACGCTAGAACAGGTTGTATACTCTCCAAGCTCGCCATGATCAGGAAGATTCTACTGATGTGGTCACTGGTATGTTATTAGTCTTTAAGTTTGATGTTTATGCTTTGTTAGATCCAAGGGCTACTCTTTCCTTTGTATCTCCTTATAAGCAATCAAATTCGATGTTAGTCCAAAAACTCTCTCAAAACCTTTCTCAGTCTCTATTGCAGTCGATGACCCAGTTATAGCTAGACAAGTATACCAAAATTGCCCTGTCACAATCTCTCAAAAAGTCACCTCAGTAGATTTTGAAATGGTAGATTTTTATGTCATTCTAGGCATGTATTGGTTACATTCCTGTTATGCCTCAATCGATTGTAGAACTAGGATCGTTCCTTTTTCAGTTTCCAGGCGAACCAATCTTAGAATGGAAAGGTAGTAGCTTAGAGCATATGGGTCGATTCATTTCTTAACTTAAAGAAAGAAAGATGATTTCCAAGGGTATAACTATCATCTAGTTCAGGTTAAGGATTCAAACTCCAAAACCCCAACTCTTGAGTTAGTTCCAGTAGTTAATGAGTTCCCATAAGTGTTTCGAGAATTTCTTCCCGAAAGGGAAATCGACTTCGTAAATGATAACTTATAAATAAGAATATGGGATTTGCTTTTCAACCACCTTTAGTATGAGGGGTAGTCAACTAAATTTGTGTAACATAGGAGTTTGAATAAGTTTCTCATGACATAGTTCTATTGCAAGATTTAGAGTATGAAAGAAGGGAAACTTTTCTTAAATGTTTATAGTCCTTGATTTATATAAATGGGGCCCTCATAATGATAAATAAGATACTACTGCCACAGCTTCATAGACACCCTATGATACTTGAACTTTGTGCTCTGATACCATATTTTTCATGCCCCGAGCCTACACCTTGGACGTGGCCGGTACTCGAGAACCATTGTTGGTCACCGATGAGTCCACAAATTGGACTCATTTAGGGCTTTATTTTAATAAGAATAGTATCCTCGAATGCTTGTTTTGTCTAAATATCTGATGAAAACTCTTAGATTTCAGGTATTTGATGTTTTAGTGAAAGCATTGACACTTAGGTGCAAAAAGGAACAAAAAGGCTGAAAAGAACGAAGAAGCTGAAGCCTGAGCATCACCAAACACACTTGACGATTCACCGAAGGGATTCATTCCGCCCTTTGTTCCAGTACGCTAAGCCCTGAAGGAGAAGGATTAAAAAGGCGATAAAAAGGAGCATTCGGCGCTTCGCCGAATATTTCCGTGAAGCAGTACTATACTGCCTAATAGTCCAGAATGTAAAGTGTTGAAGGCAAGCATGAAACGGCGATGAAACAGAAGAAGGGGGAATCGTCGAGTCATTCGGTGTTATCGACTAACTTTACCAAAAGATCCACCAGAACTATTTCTATAAATACTAAACTTGTTATTAATTTTAAGGAGTCGAACATTTATTTTAATTTCCAGAATAGAATAGTACTTTTTAGATATTTTCTCTCAAGTTTGGAGAGGGTTTTTGTGAGATTTGAAGAAAGAAGTATTTCATCTTCCCCAAGTTGGAAGTGGGTCTTCTCCATTCTTCTTCCTTTGCTTAAATCAATGTTTAATTTCTTATGCCCATTTGATTTCACTATCATTTTAGGTGTATTTTGTTATTTCTTGATGTGTGGCTAAAAACCCCCATTCTTGGGGTGTGATTTAGTAAATATATGTTGATATTATTGTTGGGTTTTGCTTACTGATATGCTAGATGTAGTTTAATGGTGATTTCACCTAGTGGTTGTGGTTTAACCTAAATGGTTTGTAGTTGCAAATACAAAGCCACCTATGTGTTTTTGGCTTGCCCGAGAGGGAGGTCGCGAAACCAAGACCACTAGAGTGATGGCCTAAGGAGTGGGTCGACATGAGGTTCAGCCCAAGAAGGTGAGCCCTAGTCCCATATACTAACACTCAGCTCGAGAGAGTGAGTGGGGTAAGGCGTAGGCTGGTCTTTATGCGGAAATGGGTGTCCAAGAGGAATGCATTTGAAACGGGGTAAATTACCCGAGAGGGAACTTATTTCCATTTAAAGCTTAGCCTAGTCATTATTATTGTCATGACCCGAGAGCACCCGCAAGTCATAACATGCGTACTCAACCTCTTGGAGGTCTAATACTAGCCCTTAGTAATCAATCATCGTATTCGGTAATAAAAACCGTAAGGAATAAAAACATTTTTTAAAACAAATCCATAATACTCATAAAATCTTTCAAATGTAACGGAGTAGAATTTCTAAGTCTCATGTACCATCTTAGACACGAATAGAACATCTTAGGGACATAGCCCTTTACAACAAAAATATAAGTCTTATACAATGTCTAAGTGGAAATACTAGAAAGGTAACAACTATGTCCTCGAATATATGAGAACATACCAAGCTTCTTGAGAAGAGTCAATATCCCAAGCTTCCTCAAAAGATCTCCTCACTTTCCACCACCTACACTTGTAACAATAGAGAAATATGGAATTAGTACAATAAGTACTAAGTATGATGACCATGCAGGAAAACATGCACAACGGACATCTACAAGGAATGTATGCTTTTAAGACCTTCTTTAACAAACCTTTACAACCACAACCATAAACCCACATTTCAAGTCACCATTCACAAATAAGACCATATTCACATCATATACAACTCAATTAACACAAATGTACAATACTTAAACAAGATAGCAAAGCAATTCCTTCATTACCGTTTAAGCATTTATCTCAAGTCACCCTAAGCCACACTTAAGTGAATAATGAACTGACCGCCCATACAACCTCTTCATATACACCTAAGTGTTCATAAGAGTTACCATAGACAAGGGTTTTATCATTACATTATAACATACTAAGTCAACATTCTTTATAAAACCATTTAAGAGACACACAAGCATATAGGGGACAATCACATAATAGCCCTAAGGCTTAGGGAACTCACTTTAGCATCTTTTAAGCCTACTCGTGTCATGTGTAGATAGCATCCCAAACTACTACCTACACGATGTAGAACCTATCCAATACTAGAGTGCACATCCCATATGATAGAAATAAGCCTTAACCGACCTAGAGCACACTATCAAGGTATGGAATCCGGAGTCTATCCTACTCCATGGAGGTTGTTCTACTTGCCAAGGGTAGAACTAAAATCAACCCATGTTGACACATGGTTTAAGAGATGTCCAACGATGTTCATTGTGCCTAATCTCATGCTCAACTAGGCCACCATCTTAACCATATCCCCTCGGTGCTTAGCCGTGGTTTCCATAGAGTATTCAATCACATATGTACTAGATAGGGTTCCTTTTCTAGGTCAAGCAACTCATAGTACCTCTTCCCAAGAAAGGCCCCATTTCTTAGTCATAGCCAATATAGGTTCAAAATGATAGCTCATTTGACTTTCTTAGATAAGGATTCTCATGCTGTTTCGGCTCCATCCATCTCTAAGTTTATCATTTCACTGAAGTAGGGAACATCACCCTAAGGCCCATCCTTCAAGGTTATACATTTACTTAGGAAAGCTAGACTCATGAAAAAGGCACTATGCTTAAGTCTACCAATTCAAGTCTTGGCCTAGACTTCCTCTTTTAGCATTTATAGTTAGAGCTCCATTACTAAGTCATAGTCCAACCAAATATTCATATATATAATCAAGCTTTCATAACACAAGACAAGATAGTCAAGTCTTGCATTTGAGTTACAACATCATCTTATAAAAGACTCATCATAGTCCATCATCACCACATATCACCATTTCAAGAGAAACATGCTTTCACATTAGCATAATAACACTTTATACAATATCACATTAATAGCATTAGAACATCTTCACATTATAGCTTCACACAAAATTTAAATATAGCTTCATATAGGACTTTACATATAGCCTCATATATGTATAGTAATACAACAATATAATAACACTCATATAATGCCCTTCATGGCCTCAATTCACAATAATACAATATTACAACATTATACAACAACTTCGCCAATGCCTTCGTGGCTACAATTCACAATAATACCACACAAGAATAAGATATAACACTTCCACCAAAGGTGGATTCAACCTATCAACAACAATCAATTCAATAGAGAGAGTTCAAGCTTTCTTACCATAGCCAAAATCACCAAAATCCAAGCAATCACCAATACTTCATCCATAAGGCTTACCACCCTTAATTCACCCATTATCAACAATTAATAATGAATAAACAATAAACAACAGAAGAGATATCAATACAATTCACGTTACACATAATTCCATCAACTTTGAATTTATAGAAGTAGACCCACTTCATAGCAAATTTTAGGGTTTTAAAGACAAGGGTTCATGGAGTATTTCATTCAAAAACCACAAAAAAACATTAATCAATCCATATCCAAATGTTTCAAATCATTTTCATGCAAGAACCCTTGATAGAATTCAAAAACAAGCTTTTAGTCACTTTTTGAAAACATTGTAAAATCCTTTGAAATTGACTCTAGGATGAAGATGAGTCCTAGATAAAGAACCAACATACCTTAGTTGATGAATTCCCAAATAAATTTGATGAAGAAAGCTTTGAATCCAAACCCTAGTTCCCACTTCCTCTTCTTCCTTGTGTTGAGAGAGAAATATTGAGAGAGAGGAACTTTGGAGGTTTTGATTAGGGTATTTGAGAATAATGAGTTAAAGGAAGGTTTTAAGACTTAAAAGTATTTATATTAATTATATAAGCCATTTAAAATCAACCCCACATGTTAAAGACTTAAAACGAAATTACTTAAAAGACTTCACTTGGGCAGCCCCATCAGGGACCACGCCCACTTGGACGGGTCGTGAAGGGTACCATGGCTCGTGGTGGTGCCCGTGGTCGCTTGACCAGTGGGCCTCTCCACCATATCAAGCCCTCAAGGGCCCAAGGCATCTTCACGGATGCTCCCACGATCCGTGGTGCACACCACGAGTCGTGGTGGAGTTCATGAAGATGAGGCAGCACCTAGGCAAAGTTGCCTTGCCTCCCTTGAGACCAAGTGATCTTCGCGCCCAAGTATACGGACCGTCTAGGGCACCACTGGTCGTGGTTGTGCCCGTGGTCTTTGGGGAAGTGGGCAGCCAACTTGGGAAAGACTTGGCTTTTTGGCTAAGGCTTGTCCCTTTTGGCTTGGCTCCTTGTCTAGCACCTCAACCAACCTAGAGTAGGTCTCAAAGCATGGAGTCTAACACGTGCCTTGACGTTGACTCACTAAACTCTTCAAACTAGACCTTAAAAGTCAAAACTCAGCATTTAAACAAGTTACTAACTTCTAAAACACTTGAGAAGCTCTAGTTCATCCTAGTTCATTTTTAGGGTTGCTACAATTATCTTACAAATTTCCTTTCAAAAGCATTTACCCAACTACTTATCTCAACTTGAATTGCAGTAACACCCCAAGAATCCTTACCCATACTTGATTTTCTTGTTATTTTTGTTGTTTTTACTAATTGTGACAAAACCCCCAAATTGATATTTGACACTTCTGTGTCACCCCCTTCAATTTACTATGTTTTTACTCGTTAATATTTTTAGCTACGACTAGTTAGAACTAAAATTTATTTTTCTATTAATTCTCAAAACCACTCCCTTGGGACACGACCCCAACCTTTAGTTGGGTTACTATACTATCGACGATCGTAGACACTCGAACCGTAGGTTAGTGTCGTTGGTCATGATAAGCATCAAAATGGCGCCGCTACCGGGGAGTGGTGTTATTTGGAAAGTTTTAGTTAAGTAGAATTCTTGGTTTTTCTTAGTTTTAGCTTTACTAATCTTAGTTGTAGTTTTGTTTTGCTTGTGTGAAGACCAACGAAAAGAAACAAAAATGGATGGGCACTATGGATATCATATAGATCTCCCTCTTCTGAAGCTATTGAACCTCAGGGATAACCTACTAACGTTCAAACAGGCAGAGGAGGAGACAATTTTGGAATTGTGGCAGTGATTCAAAGAAATTTTCAAACATGCCCATCCCATGGAATGACTGATAAGACACTGTTGGATTGCTTCTATCGGGGTCTCGAACCCTAAAATAGAAGCATAGCTGAGCATCTTTTTGAAGGCGGAATGCTAAACTAACCCTATGAAGTCGTTGCAAGACTACTTGATAAAATGGTTGAAACCAACAAAGAAGCCCAAAAGAAATATGAATGGGATGAATTAGTGGCGCAAGTAGATGTTCTATCCAAACGGGTGACAGGATTGGAAGAGAAAGCTAGGGAGAAGGAAAAGAACTTCTCTTTTAGAGAGTGCAAACAGGGAAAGAGGCATGAGGGTATGAAAAGTAACGATACCACCTCCTCATCCAACAAAAACATGATGAGCATGATAAGAAACTGAATGACATGAAGGACAACATTGATATGCTAAACAAAGTAACTACTTCGAACTCCATGACCATTCAGCTGCAGGATGCTCAAATCGCCCATTTGATGACGAGTCACTATCCTCCATTCATCGAAGACTTACCTAATTACACCATGGGAGACTCCGAGGACAAAGAGTATTCTTTGGCTTAAGTCGTGCCACGACGTTAACTGACGCGCTGTTTGGGAGGCAACCCAAAACCCTTTGTTATCTTCTATTTTGCGTATTGATTAAATAATATTGTGCTAGTTTTATAGACTAAAGTGTGGAAGGCAATCAAAAGGTGCAAAATGGCGAGTAACAATTCCAGTTGGCGAATCGCTGAAGAGGTCGGCGATAAATTCTATTCCGCCGTTTGATTCAAGATATCTTCAAAATCAGGAGTCTGTAAAACTCGGCGAGTGTTGGAAATCATTGGCGAATCGCCGATCATTTCAGCGACCACAATGGAATCCACCGTTGGGATCCTCGTATGGAACAGGTTCTGTAAACTTCGGCGGGTAAATCCATAGTCGGCGTTCCGCCCAATGAGTTACCCAGTTTAACTAATGTCGCCAAGTGGACTTTTTTGCAAGCCAAAGCATCAATGTCCAGACAGATGGAGCGACCACTTATCCAGGATCCCCTTTTTACCTTTCTCTTAGTCTTTCTTTATTTTGCCTCTTGAATTCTGTGTTATTTTTATTTGAGAACAAACACATTTATTTGTGGTGGGGTGAGGCCCACCTTGTTTTGCTTGATATGGATATTTGTGTTTTGTGTATAATTGGGTTGTCTGTTTATAGTTGTATTAATTACTGCTTTTTTGTGGATGTTTGAGTTTATGGCTCCGTTTACTTTAAATTGCAAAACGATTTTGACCCTTCCGAAAAATTTTCATTATTTGTTGAATATTTTTGCCACCCCTCGTGAAGTGAATGTGGATGTTCTTTCGCAAAAGTTTAAGTCTTGGTTACGATCAATACCGATGACTTGAATAGTTCTCTCAATCGAACGAACATGATTGTGCGGCTACGACGAGGCCAAATGAAGTTACATAGACAATATGTGAACTCTTTGCATCTCGTTGTGATTAGTCATTTATTAAGTTGATTCTACTGTAATGACTGTTGCACACTAGCAAAAGTGTGTAGTCTTGCTTGACTTAAGAGTCAATGCCTTGTGTGATTAGCTTACTTTGAACCATGCATGAATAAACCTAAAATTTGCCTTGTTAGTCTGATTGATTTAGAAAGGTGTCCTTTTGAAATGATCTTAGGAAACTTTAAAGAGTGTGAGCCAAATTTGACATATACCTCTTTTGTGGCCAACCCGTGAGTGTCTGAAACTCTTTTGAACACCCTTTGAGCCCTACCTTTCTTTAGGAGAATCTTGATGAACACTAGATCTTACTTGACCCACTACATATAATCCTTTGAATTTGTGATTTAGTGAATAGCCAACTTAGGCCAAAAGCCTAAGTTGGGGGTGTGATGAAAAGGAAAAGGAGAAGTCAAGAAGTGCAAGAAAAAGTCCCCCCCTAACCCATGGTATTGCATAAGTGGAAACCCCTTCAATAAAAAAAAAAAACTGTGGAATACAGTACGAAGGAAATTGGGTTTCCACGCAATTCATGAAGGAGAATAAAAGCTGACTTAGAAGCACTATAAAAAGAATCAATAAAGGAAGAAGGGAATGCCTCGAGAACACCACACCTCACAAGGATGAAAAAGTCAGTGAGCCTAAATGACCATACATTTGTACTCAGCCCCATTAGAAGCCTTAGAATGACCTTTTTGATCTTGAGTAAGCCGAATCAATAGTCGATTGGAAAATAAGGGCAAACCTATAAGTTAAAACATGCATTGTGTTCCTCTTTTTGAGTGTGAGCGTTGCATCTGATTCCTGATCTTGAATTGATTAAGCTATGTGTGTGAATATGGAATCATTCTTCATGTGAGGGCATCTAGATACTTTTTGTTGAACTTGCACAAATAACAATTATTGTGAGCATGACAATCTTTGGTAATGGTGTGTCACAACCTGAATCTTTGAGTACACAATTGATCCTTGCACAAGTAAATTGAGTCATGTTGTGTGCATTCATGATTGAGTCTTGTGTAGCACTGTTTAAGACACCCTTTTTGAACGACTGAACTTGAGTTTGATTGAGGACAAACAAAAGTTTAAGTTGGGGGTGTTGATGAGTCCACAAATTGGACTCATTAGGGCTTTATTTTAATAAGAATAGTGTCCTCGAATGCTTGTTTTGTCTAAATATCTGTTGAAAACTCTTAAGTTTCAAGTATTTAAAGTTTTAGTGAAAACATACTTGACCTAGTCAGTATTATCTTACAATTTCCTTTCAAAAGCATGTACCCAACTACTTATCTCAACTTGTATTGCGGTCAAACCCCAAGAATCCTTACCATACTTGATTTTCTTGTTATTTTTGTTGTTTTTACTAATTGTGAAAAAACCTCCAAATTAATATTTAACACTTCTGGGTCACCCCCTTCAATTTACTATGTTTTTACTCGTTAATGTTTTTAGCTACGACTAGTTAGAAATAAATTTTATTTTTCTATTAATTCTCAAAACCACTCCATTGGGATATGACCCCAACCTTAAGTTGGGTTACTATACTATCGACAATCGTAGACACTCGAACCGTAGGTTAGTGTCGTTGGTCACGATAAGCATCAAACCAAGTAAACCTTTGGCCTAGCTGACTAATTAGCGGAAGACTTACTCAATCGAGAATAGGCTTTAAAACAGAAATGTAAAACTCAATAAGAATGTTTGAAAGTACTCATGCGTTAATAATAATAATTTGCAAAACATCTCTAAATGAAAGAATGTACTAAGATACTTCTCGAGTCTATCCATCTATGAGGCCTCTAATGTTTAAGATAGATCTCTGGACAATACCCACAATACCTCCAAACAATAAGTCGAATGACATTAATACATTTGAATGTACGTGTATGTAATCTAGTGAGGAGAAATAACTGAATGAAAGGATTTCAATAGGTAACAATATATTTAATCTTAATGTAAAGAAATAAAGGAGTTAAATCATTTAAAGCTTTACAAAATACTTTCTCATTTCTAAACTCATCATAATAAGTGATATATAAAAATACACATTAACTCTGTTAGGAAATTTTCTAAATGATGTTTTGCATAATCAACGACACAACTTCAAGTATGAGTGTCTACGATCGTGCAATAGTATAGTAACCCAACCAAGGGTTGGGGTCGTGTCCCAAAGTAGCGGTTTTGAGAATTAATAGAAAAATAAAATACAGTTCTAACAAGTCGTAGCTAAAGACATTAACGATTAAAAACATTGTAATTTAGAGGGAGATATAAAAGTGTCAAATAACAATTTGGGGGTTTTGTCACAAGTATAGCAAAAACAACGAAAATAACAAGGAATCTAGTACGAGGAAGAATTCTTGGGGTGTGAACGCAATATAAGTTGAGATACATAGTTGGGTACATGCTTCCGATAGGAAATTTGCAAGATAATAGTGACTATGCTAAGCTTTAGATGGAAATACGTTCCCTCTCGGACAACTTACCCTGTTTCAAAGGCGTTCCTCTCGGACACCCATTTGCCGTATGAAGGCCAGCCTACACCTTATCCCACTCACTCTCTCGAGCTGAGTGTTAGGATATAGGACTAGGGCTCACCCTCTAGGGTTGAACCTCATGTCGACCCACCCCTTAGGCCATCAGTCTAGTGGTCTTGGTTTTGCGACCTCCCTCTCGGGCAAGCCGAAAACACATGGGTGGCTTTGTATTTGCAACTACAAACCCATTAAATTAAACCACAACCACTAGGTGAAATCACTATTAAAATACATCTAACCTATCAACAAGCAAGACCCAACAATAATATCAACACATATTTGCTAAATCACACCCCAAAAATGGGGTTTTTAGCCACAAATCAAGAGATAGAAATTTATACCTTCAATGATGTTGAAATAAAATGGGTATAGAGAAATAAGTCTTGATTTGAGAAAAGAAGGAAGATTCTAAGAGACCCACTTTCAAATTGGAAGAGATGAAACCCTTTTCTTCTTTAAGTTTTTAAAACCCTCTTCAAACTTGAGAGTAAAATAAAAAGTACTAAAATTATATTGTTCTCTAATGAAAAATATGATACTAAAATATGATATTGTCTAATGATATTCTCTCTATAACTTTCAACGAGTATTTATAATTTTAAAAAATCTGTGCTGCGACGGATCATTCGGCAACATTAGTTGGAATCGCCAATCAACTTGGCGATTCTCCCTTTATTGTAGTTCATCGCCGTCTTGCACCATCCTTCGGCATCGTCGTGCTCTAGGTCATTGGGTGACATAGTACTACTTCGTGGAGCTCCTCGGTGATGCGCCGACTACTCCGTTTTTCCGCTGAATTCATCCTTTCCTTTAGGGCTGAGCACACTGGAACAAAAGGCGAAGTGAGACCCTTCGGCGTTTCACCAAGTGAACTTGACGATTTCATTTTCTTGTTCTTTTCAGCCTTTTTGTTCCTTTTTCCAAAGTAGTATCGATGCTTTCCTTCAAGCTTCAAATTCCTAAAACTTAAAGGTTTTCATCAGATAGTGAGACAAAATAAGCATTTGAGGACACAATTTCTATTAAAATATAGCCCTAAATGAGTCCAATTTGTGGACTCATCAACAACCCCAACTTAAACTTTTGCTTGTCCTTAAGCAAACTCAAGTTCAGCTGTTCAAAAAGGGTGTCTCAAACAGTGCTACATAAGACTCAATCATGAATGTACACAACAAGGCTTCAAACTATTTATGCAAAGATTCAATTGTGTACTCAAAGATTCAAGTTGTGACATACCATTACCAAGGATTCTCATGCTCGCAATACTTGCTACTTGTGCAAGTTCAAGCTCAACGAATGTATCTAAATGCCCTCACACAAAGAATGATTCCATAGTCACACGCAGAGGCTAATCAATTTAAGATCAGGAATCAGATGCAACACTCACACTCAAAAAGAGAAACACAATGCATGTTTTCACCCATAGGTTTGCCCTTATTTCCAATCGACTTTTGGTTCGGATTACTAAAGATCAAAAAGGTCTTTTCAAGGCTTTTAATGGGGCTGAGAGCAAAGGTATGGTCATTAACGCTCGGTGACTTCTTCATCCTCATGAGATGTGGTATTCTAAAAATGTCCTTTTTCCTTCCTTTATCACTTTTTCTTCTAGTGCTTCTAAGTCATCCTTTTATTCACTCTCCATGTATTGCTTGGAAACCCAATTCCTTTTGCACTTTTATTCCACAAATATTTTGTTTTCTTTCTATCTCTTTTTATGGAGGGTTTCCTTTTTTGTTTTGCAATACCATGGGTTATAAATAACTTTTATTGCACTTCTTGACTTCTCCTTTTCCTTTTTACCACACCCCCAACTTAGGCTTTTGGCCTTAGTTGGCTATTCATTAAACCACAAATCAAGAGGACTATAGGTAGTGGGTCAAGTAAGGTCTAGGGTTCATCAAGTTTCTTGCCAAGAAAGGTAAGGCTCAAGGGGTGTTCAAAAGAGTTTCACGCGCTCACGGGTAGGCCACAAAAGAGTTATATGTCAAATTGGGCTCACACTCTTTAAAATTGCCTAAGATCATATCAAGAGCACACCTTTCTAAATCAATCAGACTAACAGGGCAAATTCTATGTTTATTTATGCATGGTTCAAAGTAAGCTAATCACACAAGGCATCAACATAAATCAAACAAGACTACACACTTTCGCTAGTGTGCAACAGTCCTTACAAGAGAATCAATTTCGATAAATGGCTAATCACAACAAGATGCAAAGAGTTCACATATTGTCTATGCAACTTCATTTGGTCTTGTTTGTTCAATTGAGAGCACTATTTAAGTAATTAGTATTGATCGGAACCGAGACTTAAATTTTGCAAAAGAACAGCCACTTTCAGCAAACGAGAGGTGGCAAATTTTTTTGAATGGAAGGGTCAAAATCATTTTTATAATTCAAAACAAAAGGAAGCCATGAGATCAAACATTCACAAGAAGCAGTGTAAAAACAATTTAAGCACAAAACACAAATCACAAATAGCACATAAAAGGTGAGCCTCACCCCACCACAAATAAAAGCAATTTGTCCTAAAATGCAATTAACACAGAATCCTAAAGGCAAAATAAAGAAAGACAGAGAGGGAGGTAAAGAGGGGATCCTGTCTAAGTAGTCGCTCCATCAGTTTGGGCATCACTGCCTAGAGTGACTGATGTTTTGTGTAATCAACGACATAACTTCTAGTACGAGTGTCTATGATCGTGCAATAGTATAGTAACCCAACCAAGGGTTGGGGTCGTGTCCCAAGGGAGTGGTTTAGATAATTAATAGAAAAATAAAATTAAGTTCTAACTAGTCATAGCTAAAGACATCAACGATGAAAAACATTGTAAATTAAAGAGGGGGACACAAAAGTGTCAAAAATCAATTTGGGGGTTTGGTCACAAGTATAGCAAAAACAATAAAAATAACAAGAAAATCAAGTATGGGGAAAAGTTCTTGGGGTGTGACCGCAATACAAGTTGAGATACATAGTTGGGTACATGATTTCGATACAAAATTTAAAAAATAATAGTGACTAGGCTAATCTTTAGATGGAAATAAGTTCTCTCTCGGGCAACTTACCCCATTTCAAATGCGTTCCTCTCGGACACCCATTTGCTGTATAAAGGCCAGCCTACGCCTTACCCCACTCAGCCTCTTGAGCTGAGTGTTAGGATATGGGATTAGGGCTCACCCTCTCAGGCTGAACCTCATGTCGACCCACTCCTTAGGCCATCAGTCTAGTGGTCTTGGTTTCGCGACCTCCCTCTTGGCCAAGCCAAAAATACAAGGGTCTCTTTGTATTTGCAACTACAAACCCATTAAATTAAATCATAACCATTAGGTCTAATCACCATTAAACTACATCTAACCTATCAGCAAGCAAGACCTAACAATAATATCAACACATATTTGCTAAATCACACTCCAAGAATGTGGGTTTTTAGCCACACATGAAGAGATAAAATATATACGTTCAATGATGTTGAAATCAAATGTGTATAGAGAAATAAGTCATGATTTGAGCAAACAAAGAAGAATCCAAGAGACCCACTTCCAAATTGGAAGAGATGAAACCCTCTTCTTCTTCAAGTTTCCAAACCCTCTCCAAATTTGAGAGTAAAATAAAAAGTACTAAAAATTATATGAAGAATCTGATATTGTCTAATAATACTACAAATTCTCATACTAAGCTATAACTCTCAATGAGTTTTTATAGTTTTCAAATATTTGTGTTGCGACATTAGTCTGAATCGCTGTCAACTCAGCGATTCGCCCTTTGGTGTAGTTCATCGCCGTCTTGCACCATCCTTCGACATCGTCGTGCTCTGGGTCATTGTCTGACATAGTATTGCTTCGCGGAACTCCACAGTGATGCACCAACTACTACCTTTTTCCGCCGACATGATCCTTTCCTTCAGGGCTCAGCACATTGGAACAAAAGGCGAAGTGGGACCCTTCGCCGGTTTGCCACGTGAACACGGCGAACCTCAGCCCTTCATTTTCTTGTTCTCTTCAGCCTTTTCGTTCCTTTTTCCAAAGTAGTATCGATGCTTTCCTTCAAACTTCAAATTCCTGAAGCTTAAAGATTTTTATCAGATAGTGAGACAAAATAAGCATTTGAGGACACAATTTCTATTAAAATATAGCCCTAAATGAGTCCAATTTGTGGACTCATCAACACCCCCAACTTAAACTTTTGCTTGTCCTTAAGCAAACTCAAGTTCAGCTGTTCAAAAAGGGTGTCTCAAAAAGTGCTACATAAGACTCAATCATGAATGTACACAACAAGGCTTCAAACTACTTATGCAAAGATTCAATTGTGTACTCAAAGATTCAATTTGTGACATACTATTACCAAGGATTCTTATGCTCGCAATACTTGCTACTTGTGCAAGTTCAAGCTCAACAAAAGGTATCTAAATGCCCTCACATAAAGAATGATTCTATATTCACACATATAGGTTAATTAATTCAAGATCAGGAATCAGATGCAACACTCACACTCAAAAAGAGGAACACAATGCATGTTTCCATCCATAAGTTTGCCCTTATTTTCCAATCGACTTTTGATTTGGCTTACTCAAGATCAAAAAGGTCTTTTCAAGGCTTGTAATGGGGCTGAGTGCAAAGGTATGGTCATTTAGGCTTAGTGACTTCTTCATCCTCGTGAGGTGAGGTGTTCTCAAAATGACCTTTTTCTTTCCCTTATCACTTTTTCTTCTAGTGCTTCTAAGTCATCAATTTATTTTCTCTCCATGTATTGCTCGGAAACCCAATTCCTTTTTGCACTTTTTATTCCACAATATTTTTTTTGAAGGGTTTCCATGTTGTTTTGCAATACCATGGGTTCAGGGAGACTTTTATTGCACTTCTTAACTCCTTCTTTTCCTTTTTACCACACCCCCAACATAGGCTTTTGGCCTAAGTTGACTATTCACTAAATCACAAATGAAAAGGATTATAGGTAGTGGGTCAAGTAAGGTCTAGGGTTCATCAAGTTCCTTCCAAAGAAAGGTAAGGCTCAAGGGGTGTTCAAAAGAGTTTCACACACTCACGGGTAGGCCACAAAAGAGGTATATGTCAAATTTGGCTCACACTCTTTAAAGTTGTCAAAGATCATTTCAAGAGCACACCTTTCTAAATCAATCAGACTAACGAGGTAAATTCTGGGTTTAGTCATGCATGGTTCAAAGTAAGCTCACATAAGGAATCGACGCTTAAGTCAAACAAGACTACACACTTTCGCTAGTATGCAACGGTCATGACAAGAGAATCAATTCGATAAATGGCTAATCACAACAAGATGCAACATATTGTCTATGCAACTTCATTTGGTTTCGTTGTAGCCACACATTCATGTTCGTTCGATTGATAGCACTATTCAAGTCATCAGTATAGATCGGAACTGAGACTTAGATTTTGCAAAAGAACAACCACTTTCTACACACGAGAGGTGGCAAAAATGTGCAAAAAATTCAATTTTTTCGGAAGGGTCAAAATCGTTTTTGTAATTTAAAACAAAAGGGAGCCATGAGCTCAAACATCCACAAAAACAATAAATAACATAACTAAAAAACAGGCAACCCAAATATATACAAAACACGAATCACAATTAGCACACAAAAGGTGAGCTTCACCCCACCACAAATAAAAACACATTTGTCCTCAAATTCAATTAACAGTACCAAAAGTAAAAATAAGTAAGACAAATAAGGAGATAAAGAAGTGATCCTGGCTAGACGGTTGCTCCATCTGTCAGGGCGGCATGGTTCTCCTGCGACTCTGGGTGTAGACCTTCCACAATTTTAGCATTAAAAATAAAGTGTGGTGGGGACATTAAGCGAGTCGTTGAGTGATTCAGCGAACTCTACACAGCATCGCCAAGCAATCCAACAAGCCTATTTTTGACCCACTTTCTCGAATGCTTCACCGCCACCCTATTTCACTTTACTCAAGCACTGTTTAGTTCCTACGCACCCGGCGATATCAGTTTGAATCGCCGAATCAATTGGCGTGTCACCAACTAATGACATGTTTCGTCGAGTGTTACTGATCTTTCCAACAAACCTAGGTGTTCAAATGGCGGTCATCGTTGAGATCGCCAACAGAGTTGGCGATGTGCCAATGATTTCTCAAGCTCGCTGAGTTTTACAGACTCCACTTTTGGGGATTTGGAGTCAAACGACAGTTAAGGTCGAGTTCACCGACCTCTTTGGTGACTTACCAATTTGATCTATTGCTTGTCACCTTGCACTTTTCGAGCACTTCTCGCACTTCCACCTATACCAATCAGTACACCATTATTTTACTAATACATAAGTATATAAAATATTAAGGGGTTTTGATTGCCTCCTAAACAACGCCTTAACGTCGTGGCACGACGCAAGTCCGCTGCTATTTTTCATTTTTGGAGTTGCCCATGTTGTAATTAAGCGAGTCATCGGCGAATGGTGGGTATTAACCTGCTATCAGATGGCCAATTTGGGCATCTTAGAATTGAATAGTCATGGATTAAGAGGCTGACGCTTCGTTTAGCATTTCGATGTTCTCCTTCATGTTATTCAACATCTTCTCATGTGCCTCAATCTTTTATTGAATGAATGACAGGGCTTCATCATCCTGCACACCTCTCTACTTCTTCCCATGTTTACACTCTCGAAGAGAGGAGTGTTTTTCTTTTCGCATGGCTTGCACCTCCAATTCCATGACTCGGGTGGATAGAACATCCAACTGGGTGACTAGTGTGTCCCACTCCTGGCTTTTTCTGGCTTCTTAGTTGCCACAACTTTATAGGGCTGGTGTAGCATACTGCCATTACAAAGTTGATCGGCTATACATCTATTCTCAAGTCCAAGACACCTATAGAACCACTCAAGTAGCCCTTTATATGTCATCTCATGAGATGGGCATGGTTGCAGCACTGCTTTAAACTTCAGCCACATTTCCTGAATCTTCTCATCCCCTACCTGTTTAAAGGTCAGGAGGTTGTCCCTGAGGGTCAATTGTTTTAGAAGGGGATGATCCGTGTGGTATCCATAATGATTTTCCATCCTTCTTCCCCTGCTTTGATATTCAAACTAGCAAAATAAAACTACAATTTAGATTAGTAAAACTAAAACTAGCAAGAATCAAAAATTATATTTAACTAAGAATTTCCAAATAACACCACTCCCCGGCAGCGGCGCCATTTTGATGTTTTGCGTAATCAATGACACAACTTCCAATATGAGTGTCTACGATCATGCAATATTTTAGTAACCCAACCAAGGGTTGGGGTCGTGTCCCAAGGGAGTTGTTTCGAGAATTAATAGAAAAACAAAATTAAGTTCTAACTAGTCGTAGCTAAAGACAGTTATGATGAAAAACTTTGTAAATTAAAGAGGGGGACACAAAAGTATCAAATAACATTTTGGGGGTTTTCTTACAAGTATAGCAAAAACAACAAAAATAACAAGAAAATCAAATATGGGGAAGAGTTCTTGGGGTGTGACCGCAATACAAGTTGAGATACATAGTTGGGTAAATGATTTAGATAGGAAATTTGCAAAATAATAATGACTAGGCTAAGCTTTAGATGGAAATAAGTTCCCTCTCGAGCAACCTACCCCGTTTCAAATGAGTTCCTCTCGAACACCCATTTACCGCATGAAGGCCAACCTACGCCTTACCACACTCACTCTCTCGAGCTGAGTGTTAGGATATGGGACTAGGGCTCACCCTCCGAGCAGAACATCATGTCGACCCACTCCTTAGGCTATCCGTCTAGTGGTCTTGGTTTCGCGACCTCCCTCTCGGCCAAGACGAAAACACATGGGTGGTTTTGTTTTTCCAACTACAAACCCATTAAATTAAACCACAAAAACTAGGTTAAATCACCATTAAACTACATCTAACCTATTAGCAAGCAAGACCCAACAATAATATCAACACATATTTGCTAAATCACACCCCAAGAATGAGGGTTTTTAGCCACACATCAAGAGATATAAATTTATACCATCAATGATGTTGAAATCAAATGGGTATAGATAAATAAGTCTTTGGTTGACCAAATAAAGAAGGATCCAAGAGACCCACTTCCAAATTGGAAGAGATGAAACCCTCTTCTTCTTCAAGTTTCCAAAACCCTCTCCAAACTTGAGAGTAAATTAAAAATTACTAAAAATTATACTAACAATCTGATATTGTCTAATAATACTAAAAATTCTCATACTAAGCTATAATTCTCAAAAAGTATTTATAGTTTTCAAACATTTGTGCTGCGGCAGTCATTCGGCAACATTAGTCCGAATCACCGATCAACTCAGTGATTCGCCCTTTGGTGTAGTTCATCGCCGTCTTGCACTATCCTTTGGCATCGTCATGCTCTGGGTCATTGGGTGACATAGTACTGCTTTGTGGAACTCCTCGCCGATGCGCCGACTGCTCCCTTTTTCTGCTGACTTGATCCTTTCCTTTAGGGCTCAGCACACTGGAACAAAAGGTGAAGTGGGAACCTTCATCGGTTCGCCAAGTGAACTCGGTGATCCTCAGGCCTTAATTTTCTTGTTCTTTTCAGCCTTTTCGTTCCTTTTTGCGAAGTAGTGTCCATGCTTTCCTTTTAACTCAAGTTCCTGAAACTTAAAGGTTTTCATCAGATATTGAGATAAAATAAGCATTTGAGGACACAATTTCTATTAAAATATAGCCCTAAATGAGTCCAATTTGTGGACTCATCAGTGACTTCCAGAAGGACCAGCTCCACTGGATTTAGCAACAGGACTCGTTGCCAAGGAAGCTTGCAGAACATCATTTATCATGATTTCTTCAGTTTTGGCAATGTCGTTCGCTGCAGCTCCCTCAATCATCTCCTCGTCTATCTCTTTCTCTGGGTCAAGGTTGACTATATGTTTTGATCTATCCCCATGTCCAGTGGCAGTCTAGGGCATTGCAGACATGTCTGGAGTCTCCTTTGTTCCAAAGATCATGGACGCATCGGTGAACTTCATGTGGTTTACATCTTTTCACAGCTCAATAATGGCAGCTTTTAAAGTTTTCACCTCATCTATTGCCCATTGTTTGTGCTCACACACTGCTATCCTAGACACTAGGGCATTAATGATCGTGTTCAGAGGTGTCACAACATCAGCTAGGGAAATTTGGATCATGCTTGGAATAGAGGCCTCTAGATTGGCAGCCAATGATCAACAGAAAGGGAGAGCTGTCCCATACAGAGTAGGGAAGCCTAAGTGAGTGGAGGCCGAGAAATAGCAGGAACAACTTTGGGTCTGGGAGACCCTGCAGCAGTGAAATAATCTGGAGGTGCCTCTGTAGGTGATGATTATGTGCTTCCTGACTCCACCAATGCTGCCTTCTTCCTTTCTACTTGATCATTAAGGTACTTGGCTTCGATCCCCTGGATATCAGTAGAGGCTGTGGGCCTCATTTCCACATCTCTCGTGGCATCTCGAGGTACCCGGGCTTGTTTGCATAATGTTGTGATCAATACTAGGAACGGAAGTGAAGTTTTGCTCTGCCTTGCACGCATAAGTATCTCTGAAGCGATGATTTCTCTCAAGTTTATCCGTGCTTCCTCTATGATGCAACCCAGGCAAGCTACCTAGGCAAGGCGAAGAATCGACTCATTCTGGGATGACATGATTGTGCTGCTGATGAAACCAAACTAGAACCTTGCTGCTATGTTTAGCTCTTTATTTTCAATTGGAGATCCTTTCGCCAGCCATTTTGGAGTCTCGTATGAAATTAGTGGGGCTAACCGCTGTTTCATCTCATCCTTTTTGTTTGTTCTGATCAAGTGCTGGCAGTGATTTCCAATATTCCTGGAAATGCCTAGAACTATGTTAATCGCCTTACTATCACACTTCACCCTCCTGCCTCTAGCAACCACATAGTCTACTTCTTTGAAGGTTGCTGCTAGTTGCTTTTTCTAGGGTATTAGTGAATTATATGCACTATAGAACTCTCTTACCCAGTTTGGAATATAAGGACCACGGGGCTTGGTGAAAACTTGGAACTTATCGTATCTCAGGCATTCCATTATCCCTGGGTGTCTGTGTATAACCCCGTCTATGGACAGCCGCTTTTCCTCCAGAATTGTCCTCAGTCCCTCAACTTTTACTCGATTTGTTGACTTAGGCGATGGACCCTATAATGGAGGTGCTAATACTATTGCCTGCTCTGGAACTGGGATGTATGAGTGGTAGGTTGGGTATTCCTGATCCTGGATAGATCATTCAGCTTTTTAGTTCGCCGCTCAGCCATTTGTGTGATTAACAGATCATCCTCATCAGAACCCACATTTTTACTGTCAAATTGGTTGGGATCATTTATGTCAAGCCATCACTGTCAATGCATGCAGTTGATAGTTCAAGGATCTTGTCGTTGACCTCGCCTCTCCCACCGACTATGGAAAGTTTAGCAACCTTGTTTCTGAATGCAGCTGCATCCTCATTGATTTTAATCCCTTTTGTTTTACCTTAAGGTGACCTGCTTTCTCTTGAAACTTTAGTTCTAGCCATTTCTGCAAAGAATTTGGGAAGAAGTTAGAACAACTAAATCAAATTCATAGGGATGCAATTTCAGACTATCTCGCCGAATAGATCGACGAATCGCCTAGTTGCTTTAGCGAGCAGTGCTTTGTCCCCTGAGAGTCACAGTGCAATAAAGGAAAAGGGGTGCAGACAAGAGGTGATAGAGGATGCTTTCGGCGATTCACCGAATGCTTTTGGCGATCTGAGATTTCGTGCTGAAAACAACAGAATCATGTCTAAAGTAGCATGGAATTAAAGGTGAGATGGGGTCAATAGGCGAACCACTAAGTCATTTGGCAAGCTTGACTTAGCTCGCCAATCTGCCTATCATGCTTACTTCCTATCTATCTCCTCGATTTTAACTCGCAACCCCAGAAAACAAAATCAAACATGCACTACATCAATCAAGCTTACAATTTTTCTTTTTTCTCAACTTAAACAATATGCATGAGCACCTCATAAAATTTCATTCATGCCAAATCATCGAAACAGGATTTCAACAATTAACGCAAAAGGGTTGGATTAGCAAGTCAAAAGAGGTACTTGAATAATCTGAAGTTGTCACAAAGACACAGTACACAACATGGGATAAAATTTCCTGCAGTGAGGGTATAATTATCACAATTAAATACAGGGTTTTGAGGACTAACCTTTTAGTCAGATCAAGTCAAGACTGTGATGTTAGGTAGCAGAATAGTACAAATCCAAGCACTACTAAATCAGTTCAAATACTCAAGAGATACAAAAACTTTTGAAAATACTAAGTAGGTGCGATGTTGCAAAAATTGAGATTGAGAGAATGTGAAAAAGGTTGAATGTCAAAACTCGTGGCCTTATAGAAACCACTCAGATCTCACCCATTCGACGATACTAGTTTCTTTCGATCTGCTATTCAGTGATTCGCCGAATGTTTATCTACCTCATCGAGTTTTACAGGACCTTCAGTTGAGGTGAGGATCCAAACGTCGGTCTCTGTCAAGGTCGCCGATCTTGTCGGTGATTCGCTAATGTGGCATTGTCTAATTCATCCTCTACTTTTCAAAAACCTTCCATGCCCAGTCCTACAAAATCAAGATACCTTTATTTCAACCACAACATACTACAAGCATTTAAGGGTTTTGGGTTGCCTCCCTAACAACACTTTAGTTAACGTCTTGGCATGACGTAAATCAGTACTCAAACTCCACTTGTGGGGTTAGCTTTAGTATCACCAGGCAATCCCTCATTTTGTTTCGGGTGGAGATTGGGCGACACATAACCCATGAGGTTCTCTAGCAGCTGGACAACTTTGGAATGAGACTAAAGCATCCGCTTTATTCCTTCAATGTCTTCCTTCATTTCTTTCAGCTCTCTATCTTGCTCATTTACCTTGTGGAGAATGATTGAGAGCATTCCTTCAAGACTTTTAACCTCATTGACCTTGAGACTTCTTCGCTCATGAGGTGGGATATGTTTATCCTTCCTCTTACACAGGACCTCGATCTTCACCATCTTTTTGGATAACTCAACCATTTGAGTCATTAGGGCGGCCAACATGAAGTCCTTTTCTACTTCTTGATTCATCTCAACCATTTGATTAAGCAGTTGAGCTACTATCACATATGGCTGCTTTGCGATGCCTTCCGGAATGAGTTGGTCGACCAACCTTTTGTTTCCCTGACCAAGACTTTTGTAGAAACAGTCAAGGAGAGCTATGTCGAGAATGTCATGATTTGGGCATTAATGGATTAGTTCATTAAACCTTGCCCATGATTTGTGGATCCATTCACCCTCTACTTGTTTGAAGGTGAGGATACGATCACGGAACATCATTACCTCTAATGGGGGAAACTCCATAGGCTCCCGAGTACATCTTACCATGCTCACTTTCTCTGTTTGGATACGAACAAATTGAGAAAACAAAACTAAAAATTAAGTGAGTAAACTATAACTAAGAAGAATGAAAACTCTATTAATCTAAAAATTCTCAAATAACACCACTCCCTGGTAGCGGTGCCATTTTGATGTTCTGCGTAATCAATGACACAACTTCCAGTACGAGTGTCTACGATCGTGCAATAGTATAGTAACCGAACCAAGGGTTGGGATCGTGTCCCAAGGGAGTGGTTTTGAGAATTAATAGAAAAAGAAAATTCAGTTCTAACTAGTCGTAGCTAAAGACATTAACGATTAAAAACATTGTAAGTTAGAGGGGGACACGAAAGTGTCAAATATCAATTTGGGGTTTTTGTCACAAGTATAGCAAAAACAACGAAAATAACAAGGAAATAAAGTATGGGGAAGAGTTCTTGGGGTGTGACCGCAATACAATTTGAGATACATAGTTGGGTACATGCTTCCAATAGAAAATTTGCAAGATAATAGTAGCAAGGTCAAGCTTTAGATGGAAATAAGTTTGCTCTCGGACAACTTACCCCATTTCGAATACGTTCCTCTTGGACAGCCTACATCTTACCCCACTCACTCTCTCGAGCCGAGTGTTAGGATATGGGACTAAGGATCACCTTCTCGGGCTGAACCTCATGTCGACCCACTCCTTAGGCCATCAATCTAGTGGTCTTGGTTTCGCGACCTCCCTCTCGGGCAAGCCGAAAATACATGGGTGGCATTTTCTTTGCAACTACAAACCCATTAAATTAAACCACAACCACTAGGTGAAATCACCATTAAACTACATCTAACCTATCAGCAAGCAAGACCCAATAATAATATCAACACATATTTGCTAAATCACACCCCAAGAATGCGGGTTTTTAGCCACACATCAGAGATAAAAATTTATACCTTCAATGATGTTGAAATCAAATGGGTATAGAGAAATAAGTCATGATTTGAGCAAAGAAAGAAGAATCTAAGAGACCTACTTCCAAATTGGAAGAGATGAAACCCTTTTCTTCTTCAAGTCTTCAAAACCCTCTTCAAACTTAAGAGTAAAATAAAAAGTACTAAAATTATATTGTTCTCTAATGAAAATTATGATACGAAAATCTGATATTGTCTAATGATTTTCTCTCTATAATCACAACGAGTATTTAAAGTTTTAAAAAATCTATGCTGCAACGGATCATTCGGCGTTATTAATCGAAATCGTCAATCAACTCAGCGATTCACCCTTTGGTGTAGTTCATCGCCGTATTGCACCATCCATCAACATCTTCGTTGTTTGGGTCATTGGGTGACATAGTAATGCTTCACGGATCTCCTCGGTGATGCACTGACTGCTTCTTTTTTCCGCCGACTTGATCCTTTTCTTTAGAGCACACTGAAACAAAAGGCGAAATGAGACCCTTTGGCGATCCTCAGGCCTTCATTTTCTTGTTCTTTTCAAACTTTTCGTGCCTTTTTGCGAAGTAGTGTCCATGCTTTCCTTCAAACTTCAAATTCCTAAAACTTAAAAGTTTTCATCAGATATTGAGATAAAATAAGCATTTGAGGAAACAATTTATGTTAAAATATTGCTCTAAATGAGTCCAATTTATGGACTCATCACTAACCAACAATCATCACTGATGAATGGTGAATTATGGCTAGAATTGCTTAAGAATAAAGCATGTGATTAGAATGCCTTGTAATCTAGGTATGTATGATGATTGTAAGAAGTAAAGCTTTCAGAGTAAAGCTTGTAATCATGAATGTTAATTATTAGGGCTTTGAGAGTGAGGTTAATATGCTTTATTAAGTTTGTATTGGCTTTGAGGGGGAAGTCTATATGATAATGGTAGACTATTAGGTAGAGTCTACCTAACCCACCTAATCTACCTCTTGAATTTTAGAATGTATGAAGTGATAGAATCACATAAGTTAGGATGATTTGCATGTCTAGTGATTGAATCCTTAGTGTGATGGTGGAAAGTAAGTCTTGAAACTCAAAGAGGTGAGGTATTAGATTAAGTTTGTAGTAATGGAACTACTTGAATTATGATTATATTCATGGCTATGGAAGTCACTCTAGATATGTTGATTTGATATGAGCTTTGACCCTTGAAAGGGCAATATATGATATTATGCATGTTTTATGAAGGTTATGTATATGTTTTAAGAACACTTTGAGAGTAAAGTGATTATGACTATGACGTAATTGTGGTGTTGTTGAAACACTATTGTCACATACACACTTATGCATGACTATGAATTAAGTGTCCATGAGTATGATAATGTTGTTATGATTAATTGGAAGGCTAATCTCATGAACACATAATGAACATGATATGAAAGGTTTTCTCAAAACATGATGATTCTAAGGTTGAAAGGCTTTCTCACCTAATTGAATCTAACATGAACATAAATACATGGACGATGAAAGGTTATTCTCATGCATGATCTAATGAGCTATTCTAATGAAACAAGTTATGACTTAACATGTACTCCGTGGGAATTATGCTTAGCACCGAGTGGATATTGTATATGAAATGGAAGCTTTTACCTTAGTCAGTCCGGCTATCCAAATGGTTTTCTTCTACCTCAGTGAGTCCAGGTTCCCAAAACATGTATCTCATGATATAAAAACCTTCTACCTCAGTGAATCCGGGTTTCTAATAGCAATCTCCTTTTCCCAAAACTATGTTCCCACATAGTTTATTTAGCTATTGGATCCACCTAAAGCTAACATGCCACGGTCTTACCTTTGGCAAGCAAGATAACCCTTTTCGGTTTGGGTAACACCATATTCCATGATAAGCTCACATGGTCTATATCGGTAAAGGCTAATTCCTAGTATCTCAAACAAGAACATGAATTATGAATTATGGTTACTCAAGAGGCTTTACCTAGAGTGGGTAGGATTTATGGGGTCTTATTCACACACTGCACAAGTGTGATTTGAGGGTAGTTATGATATGTTCCTCTTATGTTATGATGATCTATGTAATGAATATTTTTATCACTTATTCTGATGATGTATGTCTTCATAGATTGTTGTTATAGTTGCCTTTCATGTAACGATTGGCTAAAGGTGATAATTCCCTTGTCTATGAGAACTAAGCTAAGGATGAGGTCAAGATGGTAAGCATGATTATGTTGGCCAAAGGGGATACTTAGCATGGATGGGATTATGGGATCTTATCCATGCATTGCACAAGTATAATTGGTGGTTACTTAAGAAGTAGTTTTCTTATGATATGAAGGACTAAGTATTGACTATGTATATGGATTATGACTTATTATGACTGATGACTCCTCGATTTGGACTCATTAGGGGATTTATTTTAATAGATTTAGGGTCCTCGAATGCATATTTTGTGCTAATAACTGATGTAAATCCTTCATTTTTAGGTATTTGGAATGAGTAACAAAGCATGGGCACTAATGAGCCATAAGGAACAAGGCAGCTGAAAGAGCGAAGAAAAGAAGGACAGATGATCGCCTAACCCATTGGGTGAGTCCCCGAATGGTCATGATCTCGCCTAAAGTTCCAGTGTGCCAAGCCATAGAGGAGAAAATCAAGTGGGTGATAGAAAGAAGCAGTCGGTGAGTCGCTGAATGGTTCCGCGATGTAGTTCTAGATCGCCCAAAGTTACAAAACTTGAAGATGTTGAAAGCAAAAGGAAAAAGGTGATGGAACTGACCAAAGGGCAGATTGTTGAGTAGATCGGCGATACCGACTTAGTACGCCGAATAGTCATTCGCAACATATTTTTGGCGACTATAAATACATTTTCAAACTTTATTTTTAGTAACAAATTTTCTTTTGAATATTCATTAGAGTAATTTATGAGTTAGAACTGAAAGTATTGAGACAATATTTTCCTTAGCTTTTAAGATTTGAAGATTTCCATTTTTGATAAATTGAAAGTGGGTATGGAAGATTTTTCAATTTGGACCTTTGTAAAGGCAAAATTAATCGTACCTAGTTGATGGAGAAACAATTGGATAACGATTTCAATCTTTTTATGATGTCTAGCTAAAACCCCAATTTTTGGGGTGTGATTATGTGATTATAGGTTGATTTAGCTACTGGGTATTGTTAATTGTTAGTGTTAATGTTGTTTAAAAGTGATTTCATTCCGCAATTGTGGCTTAATCTAAAGGGTTGTAGTTGCAAATGCAACTCTACCTTCGTGTTTTTGTGTTGCTCGAGAGAGAGGTTTCAAAACCAACATTACTGATTTGATGGTCTATGGGCATTGGGTTGTCATGGGTTCAGCTCGAAAGAGTGAATCCTAAACACTTTTCTACACATTCAGATTGAGAGAGTGAATGGACTAAAGCATATGCTGTTTTTAATTGTTGCTTACTAGTGTTCGAGAGAAACCAATGTTGCCGAATGAGCGAGAACTAGATGGTTTTTAAAGGCAAAGGTTTTGAATTTAAAACTCTTTCACTTTCCCTTATTTTTAATCTTCCCAAACTCACACCCCCACATTATTTCCCATACTTTTTGCACTTTAGAGTATTTTAGTCGTCAAATTTTTGTTCGGAGTGGATTACTTTGCCACCTAGCATTTTAATCTTCAGTATTCGGCATCTAAGGTTGGTTTTCTGAACCCCGAGTTTATTTCTAGTAATTTGTACACATTTGCAATGCTTTTGTCTTAGTAATGTGTGCTGGGCCTCTCTGATTATCATTGCGTTTGTGTGTGCCTGTGTTAATTAGAAAAGCTTGCCTATAGTGTTAGGATTGTTGAATTCCCATGACTGTGTGCCTTAAAATTGGTAAAAATTTGTGGGGTTGTGCTTGCATGTTGTTGGGTCTAGTCGGGTGAAGTATAAGTAGCCCGTATTTTGTGCCAAATTATGTATTTTGCCCAATGATGGAGTGGTTGATGTCAAATGGCCAAATTTGGCAAAACCGGGAGAAGTTTGAGTATCTCGGGGTAATAGGTGTATTGGGTTTGAGCTAATTTGATAATTGCATGCTTTGATTTTGTTTTTGGGTGTTACGAGGTTCAATTTGAGAAGTTGGGTTGAAAGTAGGCACGTTGGGTTGTTTTGCAAGCTAGGTCGAGCTCGCCGAACCACTTGGAGGTTCGCCGAAGTTCCCCATCTCGCCTTTAATTTCATGCTTAATGTGAAGTTTGGTTTTGTAACTTTCGGCGAGAAGCCTGATGTCACCATATGCACTCGGCGACTCGTCGATAGTCCTTCTTAATTGCCCTTTGTCTGCACCCATGACCCTAAATTGCACTGTAACTTTCGGCGAGTTAATCCTTGCTCGCCGAATGCTGTCGGTGATTCGCCAAAAGGCCTTCCCATCGCCGACATGCCAAAATTTTCTGAGATTTTTGAGCCAATCCTTTCGGCGAAGTCGATATGGCTCGCCAAAGCGATTCAGCGACTCGTCGACTGGTTCAGCGAGTCTGTCTGCAACTATTTTTCTGTATTATTCCTTCTAATGTGACTCCGAGCACTAATGCCTAGGTTTTGAGCACTACACCAGGTAATGAAGCCCGAGATCAGAGTGATACACCGGGCACTGATGCCCAGAGAGATGGAACTACTATTTAGATAGGACCTCTCTTTACCTCCTTCTGTGTCTTACTTTTTGACTTTTGGATATTTTTTCTTGCGTTTGAGGGCAAATGGTTTTTATTTGTGGTGGAGTGAGGCCCACCTTTTGTGATTATTGTCCTGTGTTTATATTTGGGTTTTTGAGCTATAAATTGTGTTAATATTGCATTTTATGGATGATTGAGCTTAGGGCTCCTTGTTTTTAATTGTAAATGATTTTGGACCCTTCGAAAATAATTATGCCACCTTTTTTTTGTGTGAATGTGGTTGTTGTCTTGCTAATTTGAGTATCATTCTTAATCAATACCGATGACTTGAATAGTGCTCATAATCGAACAAAAATGAATGTGCGGCTATGATGAGGCAAAATGAAGTTGCATAGACAATATGTGAACTTTTTGCATCTCGTTATGACTAGCCAATTATCGAATTGAGTCTCTTGTGATGAAAATTGCACACTAGCGTAAGTGTGGAGTCTTGTTTGACATTGATGTCAATGCCTTGTGTGATGAGCTTACCGTGAACCATGCATGATGACACCTAGAATTTTCCCCATTGGTCCTGTTGACTAAGTGATGCAATCTCATGATATGATCTTAGGCAACTTTGAGGAGTGTGAAATAATTTGACACTATAAATCTTTTGTGGCCAACCTTGTGAGTGAGTGATCCTTGTTTGAACAACATTTGAGCCTTATCCTTTTCTTGGAAGAAACTTGATGCAAACTGTAGCCTTTCTTGATCCATTACCCATAATCCTCATGATTTGTGGTTTGTGTGAATAGCCAACTTAGGCCAAAAGCCTAAGTTAGGGGTGAGGTGAAAAGACAAGGTAAATCAAGAAGTGCAAAGAAGTCACCCTTAATCCATGTTTTTGAGAAAGATGGAACCCCTCCATATAAAAAAGAAGAAGAAAAGAATGAAAAAGAAAAAGAATGAAAAAGTTGTGGAATAAATTATGAGAATGCAAAATGAAATGGGGTGACTAACAGTCCATGGAAGATGAATAATGGGGTGACTTGTGAGCAGGAATGAGAATGATGAAGGAAAGCAAAGAAGGTGTTGTTCCACATCTCATGAGAATTACAGTCATTGATCCTAAATGACCATACCTTTGCACTCAGACCTATTACAAGCCTTGAAAACACCTTTTTGATCTTGAGTGAGCTGAAACAATTGTTGGCCGAAAAATAAGGGCTAATCTATGGATGAAATCATGAATTGTGTTCATCTTTCTGAGTATGAGTGTTGCATTTGATTCCGGAGCTTTAAATTGTTGAACCATTGTGTGTGGATATGGAATCATCCTTTGTGTGAGGGCATTTGAACACCTTTGTTGAGCTTGAACTTGCCTTTAAAGCAAGTATTGTGAGCTTGCAATTCTTTGGTAATGATGAGTCACAACTTGAATCTTTGAGTGCACAATTGATACTTCCATGACTAAGTTGAGTCTTTTTTAAGTGCATTCATGATTGAGTCTTGTATAGCAATGTTTCAGGCATCCTTTTGGAACTGCTGAACTTGAGTTTTACATAATGTCAAGCAAAAGTTTAAGTTGGGGTGTTGATGAGTCCACAATTTGCACATATTTAGGGCATTATTTTAATAGATTTAGTTTCCTCAAATGCATATTTTTTGACAATAACTGATATAAATCCTTGATTTTCAGGTAATTTGATTGAGGAACAAAGCATGGGCACTAATGAGCAAAAAGGAAAAAGGCAGCTGAAAAAATGAAGAAAAGAAGGCCTGATAATCACCTAACCCATTGGGCAAGTTGCTGAATGGCCATGATCTTGCCTAAAGTTCCAGTGTGACAAGCCATGAAGGAGAAAATCAAGTCGGCGATAGAAAGGAGAAGTCGGTGAGTCGCTGAACGGTTCCGCAATGCAGTGCGAGATTGCCCAAAGTTACTGAACTTGAAGATGCTGAAGGCAAAAGCAAAAAGGCGATGGAACTGACCAAAGGGCGGATCGCCGAGTGAATTGGCGATCCCGACATATTACGCCGAATGGTCATTCGAAGCATATTTTTGGTGACTATAAATACATTTTTAAAATTTATGTTTAGTTTCCAAATTTTTTCTGAATATTCATTAGAGTAATTTTTGAGTTTGAACTGAGAGTATTGAGACAATATTTTTCTTAGGTTTGAAGATATGAAGATTTCCATTTTTGAGAAATTGAAAGTGGATATTGAAGATTTTTCAATTTGGACCTTTGTAAAGGCGGAATTAATCGTACCCAGTTGATAGAAACACAATTTTGTAATGATTTCTATCTTTTTATGATGTCTAGCTAAAACCCCAATTCTTGGGGTGTGATTATGGGTTGATTTAGCTGTTGGGTATTGTTAATTGATAGTGTAAATATTGTTTAAAAGTGATTTCATTCTGTAATTGTGGCTTAATCTAAAGGGTTGTAGTTGCAAATGCACCTCTACCTTAGTCTTTTTGGCTTGCTCGAGAGAGAGGTTTTAAAACCAAGATTACTGATTTGATGGTCTTTGGGTATTGGGTTGTCATGGGTTCAGCTCGAGAGAGTGAATCCTAAACCCTTTTCCACACATTTAGCTTGAGAGAGTAAATTGACTTAAGTGTAGACTGTTCTTAATTGTTGCTTATTGGTGTTTGAGAGAAACCAATTTGATTCGGGGTAAACTGTTCGAGAGAAAGATTATCCCCACTAAAGTCTAGCTTATTCACTGATTTATAGTTATTTACTATCAATTGCATTCACCCATTTGTCTACCTTTGCCCATAATCCAATCACATCCCAAGAACCCGTCTCTTTACTTGTTTATTCGTGTTATTTGCTACTGTTGTAGTTGATAATTACAATCAAAGCCCTCCATAATTGACACTTGTGTCACCCTTAATTTGAAATATGCTTTTATTTGTAATTGTCTTTACCTATGATTGACTTGAACATATTTGCACTTGGCTCTTGAATCTTAAGCAGAAACCACTCCCTATGGGATTCGAGCCCCACTCACTTAGTTGGGTTAAATTACTGATCAACGATCATTGGCACTTAGTATTAGAAGAAATGTCCCGATGCATGAAATCAATGACTAATGTTTACATTGTGTCAATGTTGGAGATTATGCTCATGATCAACGATCATTGGCACTTGTGTTGACTAATGCCTTCTATATTCTTATGTTGATGGTTTATGCTAGCCATCATATTTAGTATATTTTGTACTAACACATACTTTTGCCTACATTCTTATCAAATGTAGGGTTTGGCAATATCGAGTCCCATTATCGTGGCTAGGTTTGTTGTAGGGCAAGGACTTGAACACTTGGTGAGTCCTCATAGAATCGAGGATGTGATCACCTTTCCTGTATGTCTTTTCTTTATGTTTTAGACTATTGTATGGGCTGTGTCTCAAAGAGTATTCATATGGTTGTAGATGGTTTGAAACAAAGTTTTGTAGACTTCCTCTTGTTTTTATAAAAGACTTCGATTGTATGTAAAAGTTTTAAAATTTCTGCATCATTTATCTTCACTCATGGTATGATATGCTAAGGGTCTTGTATAATACCCTTAGTGATTAAGTATGCCTTGTTTCATCTAGGGGGTACCCCTGGGTAGTGACATGGAAGGTGGCGAGTTGAAGTTTTGAGTTAATGACGAAGTAGTAAACTTTAATATCCATAGATCGATGAAATATCCAAGTGATATGCATGATGTATCACATTTGGATTAGTTTGATGAAGCTATGGCAATTATTGGGATGTAGCATTGTCACGAACCAAAGTATACCTTAGGCGTAACATTACGTATAGGATTTCAAGAGGACATCCACATGTAACATGTCAGAAATTAGACTTGGACTTGTCAACAGAAAAAGGTCAACCACACAGGGGTTCACGGGCCGTGATCTGGACCACGGTCCGACACCACCCTCATCGTGGTTCACACCCACCCAGAAATGGTGGACCACGGAGCCTTTCATGGGTCACGGACCACCACACGAGCCGTGGGAAGGCTTGTAGAAGCTAGGTAGAACTAACCCATCTCAAGTACAAAACCACGGAGCCCACCACGGCTCATGGTCTCGATTACGGGCCACGGATGGGCCGTCTTGAGCCAGTAGACCCCAGCTCCAAGTGAAGAACCACGGTGACCTTCACGATTCGTCGTCCTTCACACGATCCGTGAAATGGGTCGTAGTGGGGATATACCCAGAAACCAGTAGACCCTGGCCAAGAACCACGACCCACCCGATGGGTCGTAGTGGGGATATACCCAGAAACCAGTAGACCTTGGCCAAGAACCACGACCCACCCGATGGGCCGTAGTCCTAATGAAGGTCCGTCAGTGGCTCCATCGTTGGCCTTGTAGCTTTTAAGTCAAGGTTGTTACGGTCTTTTCCCTATGCGTTAGACATTTAAACTATGACATTTAACACCTAAACTACGTCGTTTTACTCAGTTTAAGCCCAATAACTTAGTCAGAACCTAACCAAAACCTTTATTCATCGAAATTAGAGCAAAAAATAAGAGGAAAATCAACCAGCCTCTCAAGAACAAGCAGAAGGTTTTCTTCAAGTTTCAACCCCGAAATCGAAGGATATCTCCGTAGTATTCATCACAATATATGTGGGATTTCACTAGTGGGTTCCTTTCATCCACTAAGTCCTTAGAATTCAGGCAAATACGTGATCTCCATATCTTGTTTAGACCTAGGGTTTCTAAAACCTTGGATAATGGTTGTGATTTAACTTTTATAGTATCCTAAATCGAAATAGCTTCTTTCCTGGAAAGTTTGCTTAGTTCCTTGCATGAAACTCAAAACCATAGTAGTATATATTTTCTTTGTTAATGAATTATACTTGCTGCTAGGTCAGATAAACAGATAATCATGCTCCAGATTTCGAATGTTACATTATCAGTAAATAAATGTCGCATTCTCAGATTGCATATCAATATTTTGAGTTATTCAGTATTTCAGTTACATTTCAGTCATATACATATTCAATTAGGAATACACTTAGCATCGAGTTTGACTACAATTCAGTGTAGCCTTATAGTCCAAAACCTACGTGCCCCCGTAGGTTTATAAGTCCCCTCTGTTGGGCATCAGGTTTAGTGATCACACCAGCCATGCCTTTATACCCTTGGCAAGGTCTATTAGGTCCTCTCGATGGGGCGTATATATCAGACTCCGCGTTTACCTCACGTGGTTTTATGTTGGTTAATAGTAGCTCCCACAGTCAAACTCTTAGTGCATTTGATCAGGTTATCAATATATACCTTAGTATTGAGTTTAGAATGTCATGTTCATAATTATAACTTGTTCATTGCATTCAGTTTTGCTTTTCAGTACTTACATTCTTACTCAGTTAGGTCATTGCTCAGTTATACTTTGTTCAGCTTTTATATGTGTACTTAATCAGCTTAGTATCTATATCATGCATGCTTAGTACATTCCAAGTAATGATGCATAGTCTGTGCTACATTCCTTCATGATGTCGATTCAGGTACTCAGCATTCAGACCGCGCTTAGATAGATTCTTGATCCGCATTCAGCAGCTTCAGTGGTGAGTCCTCACACTTCGAGGACAATAGACAAGCTTTCATTTCAGTATTTACATTTAAGTTTCAGTTTTTGTTAGAGTTAGCTAAGGGGAATGTCCAAACAACTCAACTTAGTTAGAGGATTTTTCAGACATAGTAGTAGAATCAACTTGAATTGTTAAGTTCATCTTTCAGTTGTTATTAAACTCGTAGTATGGTTTATACATTCAGACTAGTTGGGATGTCCCCTTTTTTCACTTATCTATTGTTTTAGCTTCCACATAGTATATACATGATTTAGTTATTCCCAACATGCTTGATATATGCCAGACACACGGTTAGCTTGGGATCACTCGAGATCCTAGGTCCCGTGTTACTTCAAGGGGGTAGCCTCAGAGCGTGACAAACTTGATATCAAAGCATTAGGTTCAATAATCCTAGGATGTCTGAATGCCGCACTAAGTTGAGTCTTTTTCATGGGTGTGAAGTGCACCAAATCTATAAGAGGGAGGCTACGAAGTGTTTAAAGAAAAACTTCACTTTCTTCGTTATTGTTATCGTGCGTGGGTATGATCCAACTTCTCATTTCTAATCTGTCATTATGCGTTTCAAATCATGCCTCATCGTAGAGATAACACACGAAATGCTAATGCACGCAATGTTAATGCAGTTCCTTTAATCCTGAACCATGAGGTTAAGAATGCAAAATTTTGGAATGCGATCCAACTCTTGACTCAGAGTGTGGCCAATGAAAATAATCAGCAAGTCCTGGTTCCTATGAACAAAAATGGTAGATTGATGCTTATCGTGACCAACGACACTAACCTACGGTTCGAGTGTCTACGATCGTCGATAGCATAGTAACCCAACTAAAGGTTGGGGTCGTGTCCCAAGGGATTGGTTTTGAGAATTAATAGAAGAATAAAATTTAGTTCTAACTAGTCGTAGCTAAAAACATTAACGAGTAAAAACATAGTAAATTGAAGGGGGTGACATAGAAGTGTCAAATATCAATTTGGAGTTTTTGTCACAATTAGTAAAAACAACAAAAGTAACAAGAAAATCAAGTATTGGTAAGGATTCTTGAGGTGTGACCACAATACAAGTTTAGATAAGTAGTTGGGTACATGCTTTTGAAAGGTAATTTGTAAGATAATAGTGACTAGGCTAAGCTTTAAATGGAAATAAGTTCCCTCTCAGGCAACTTACCCCGTTTCAAATGCGTTCCTCTCGAACAACCATTTGCCGTATGAAGACAAGCCTACGCCTTGCCCCACTCACTCTCTCGAGTAGAGTTTTAGGAAATGGGACTAGGGCTCACCCTCTCGGGCTGAACCTCATGTCGACCCACTCCTTAGGCCATCAGTCTAGTGGTCTTGGTTTCGCGACCTCCCTCTCGGGAAAACACATGGGTGGCTTTGTATTTTCAACTACAAACCCTTTAGGTTAAACCACAACAACTAGGTGAAATCACCATCAATCTAGCCTATCAGCAAGCAAAACCAAACAATAATATCAACACATATTTGCCAAATCACACCCCAAGAATGGGGGTTTTTAGCCACACATCAAGAAATAACAAAATACACCTAAAATGACAGTCAAATCAAATGGGTATAAGAAATTAAACATTGATTTAAGCAGAGGAAGAAGAATGGAGAAGACCCACTTCCTACTTGGGGAAGATGAAATCCTTCTTTCTTTAAGTCTCCCAAAAACCCTCTCCAAACATGAGAGAAAATATCTAAAAAGTACTATTCTATTCTGGTAATTAAAATAAATGTTCGACTCCTTAAAATTAATAACAAGTTTAGTATTTATAGACTTCAGAAAATAACATTGGTGGATCTTTCGGCGAACTTAGTAAAAAACGCCGAACGACTCATCGATTCGCCCTTCTTCTGTTTCATCACCGTTTCATGCTTGCCTTCAACACTTTACATTCTGGACTATTGGGCGGTATAGTACTGCTTCGCGAAAATATTCGGCGAAGCGCCGACTGCTCCTTTTTATCGCCTTTTTTATCCTTCTCCTTCAGGGCTTCGGGTACTGGAAACAAGGGCAGAATGAATCCCTTCTACGAATCGCCAAGTCTGTTTGGCGATGCTTAGGCTTCAGCTTCTTTGTTCTTTTCAGCCTTTTTGTTCCTTTTGCGCCTAAGTGTCCATGCTTTCACTAAAACTTCAAATAGGTGAAACTTAATAGTTTTCATCAGACATTTAGACAAAACAAGCATTCGAGGACACTATTCTTATTAAAATAAAGCCCTAAATTAGTCCAATTTGTGGACTCATCAACACCCACAACTTAAAATTTTGCTTGTCCTCAAGCAAACTCAAGTTCAGTCGTTCAAAAGGGGTGTCTTAAACAGTGTTACACAAGACTCAATCATGAATGCACACAACAAGACTCAATTTACTTGTGCAAGGATCAATTGTGTATTCAAAGATTCAGGTTGTTACACACCATTACCAAAGATTCTCATACTTGCAATACGTGCTACTTGTCCAAGTTCAAGCTCAACAAAAAGTATCTAAATGCCCTCACATGAAGAATGATTCCATATTCACACACAGAGGTTAATCAATTCAAGATCAGGAATCAGATGCAACGCTCACACTCAAAAAGAGGAACACAATGCATGTTTTAACTCATAGGTTTGCCCTTATTTTCCAATCGACTATTGATTCGTCTTACTAAAGATTAAAAAGGTCTTTCTAAAGCTTTTAATGGGGATGAGTTCAAAGGTATGGTCATTTAGGCTTAGTAACTATTTCAACCTCGTGAGGTGTGGTGTTCTCAAGGCATTCCCTTCTTTTCCTTTATCGATTCTTTTTATAGTGCTTCTAAGTCACCTTTTTATTCGCCTTCATGGATTGCGTGGAAACCCAATTTCCTTCGTACTTTATTCCACAATTTTTTTAATTGTTTTTTATTGAAGGGGTTTCCACTTATGCAATACCATGGGTTAGGGGGGACTTTTTCTTGCACTTCTTGACTTCTCCTTTTCCTTTTCACCACACCCCCAACTTAGGTTTTTGGCCTAAGTTGGCTATTCACTAAATCACAAATTAAGAGGATTATAGGTAGTGGGTCAAGTAAGGCCTAGGGTTCATCAATGTTCTCCCAAAGAAAGGTAGGGCTCAAAGGGTGTTCAAAAGAGTTTCACACACTCACGGGTTGGCCACAATAAGAGGTATATGTCAAATTTGGCTCACACTCTTTAAAGTTGCCTAAGATCATTTCAAGAGGACACCGTTCTAAATCAATCAGACTAACATGTCAAATTCTAGGTGAAATGACCCAAAAAGTTCTTTAAAATGTGCTTCAGAAGTTACCGGAAACTTGTTTAGCTATATATAAAAAAATCCGTTTCATTTTTTGAAAATCCGACTTCATATTCTTGTTTAGGGGGTCAAATTGAGTGG
>JAJOOR010005565.1:0-35882 GCA_036250505.1 Solanum acaule | reverse complement strand
ACGAGCTTGGATGTCTTGTCAAGTGTGTTCTCATTTAGTACACTTTCCATTTTCATGCTTATGGCTGTTGCATTGCTTGTTAGGCGATACTACGTTACTGATGTTACTTTGAAGCATGATTTGGGTAAATTTCTTCTTTGTTTGTTCATTGTATTTGGTTCATCAATTGGGGCAACAGTTCTTTGGAGTACTGATGTAAAAGGTTGGGTTGGGTATGCTGTGACTGGCGTTTTGTGGTTGTTGGGCACTTCAGGGATGGCGCTACTTCCAAAACAAAGAATTCCTAAAGTTTGGGGTGTACCTCTTGTGCCATGGGTACCATCATTGTCAATTGGGATGAATATATTTTTGATAGGCTCTTTGGGTAAGGCGGCATTTTATCGGTTCTTCATATGCAGTGCTGTGATGCTAATTTACTATGTGCTTGTTGGTGTCCATGCAACATATGATATAGCTCATCCTGATAAGCAGAAGTCCGTTAATGAAGAGGAAAAAGAAAGTTCTGATCAAGTGTTATAGTTGGTATGATCTTTAGACTGATCCATGAACTTTTGCAGTTATTTGGTTTTAGATTCTCTAGGAATCGAATGTACAGCTAATGATGTTGGCAAAGTAACTGAATGTTCCTTTTCTTTTTCCCCTGAATGTTTAAAGTTATTTTTCCAGTTATTGCTGAAATCCCATGACAGGAAATATGCTTTATAAGTTAGAATAGCAATGTTGTCTTCACATCCCGTATCTTCCATATTTTACTTAATTTGATTTATCATTTGTGCAGCACCATATGCATTACAAGATTCTCCATTTTCATTGTCGTTGTCATAGAATTCTATTTGCTGCTAACCTTTGATACAAAATTTGACCATGGCTCATGAAACTTTTTGGCTGATTCAAAGTTACAGTAAAGCAAATGAAAATGCTATAGGAAAAAGAAGGTACTAGAATAGTTTGTCTCGTTATCTATTAAAGTTTTATCTGTTTTAGTATATTCCATTAAAACAGTTGCAGCACAGTTCCTCTCCTATTTGATGACTGGTAGTGTACTCATTTATGAGTACTAAGAAACAAGATAAGCACATGTAATTCTAGGTGATTCCTCCCAATTTGCCTCAGTCTTGATGGGGCAGGGTTATCATGAGACCGGTACTTGTATTAGTGCAGGTACTCAATTGAGTAGTTAAGGCGGGCACTAGCAGGTCCAACATTATTCGAAAAGAAAAAGGAAACAAGATAAGCAATACATGAAGCTCTAATGTGGCTCAAAACAGATACTTTTGCTCATTCATTTAGGTGGAGTAAATTCAGGATTGGAACTTCAAGATATCTTTGTTAGAAACTTTCCGGGAGTATGGCTATCTTCCTTTGTAGTATGTGTTATGCCTCCTCTTCGGTTGAAAGGTTTGAAACTCCCATAACGTTCCATATTCCATTTGAACTGTTACTTGATTGTTTTGTGAGGATATTTTCTACTAGACAATAACTGTTCATCCATGATTTTGTTGTAGACTCGTAGGTTATCATTTCATCTACTACATTTGTAACAATGATGAATGACTAAGCGAGATCTAACACAAATTTGCCAATAGGCATGACTGCTGAACCTTAAGAATAGTTTCCAACAGAAGCTACTAAGCTTCAACATATCAGATTTTGGATCCAATTACTCCTAAATGACAGGTCTTTGCTCTCTTGCATCAAGCTAGACTAGGATACAAGAAAAACTAACCTAGAAATCTAAATGCAGCATATTATATTTGGTTAGATGTCATGAAGAAGATTCAAAAAGTTAGCCAAGAAAATTGAAATGGTGAGCCACCATTAGTGACATAAGTCTTTGTAAGTGTTCAGAAATAGCTTATTTCTGTCCCTTCTTTCTCCACAGGTCTCCAAGCTTCTTAATACCAGAACCCTTTCTCTTCACATGTTCAAAACCATCATCAGAGTCATCAATAAGTCCTGGTGAACCCATGTAACAACCATAACCTCCAACTGTTGGTTCAAATACATTACCGTAGCGCTTATAATCCATTGATCCACTCCTTTCAGAGAGCCTTCTCTCATTCATCTCCACTTCCCCTGCCAGTACAACTGCAGCAGCATCTGCAGCTTTCTTCCATTGTTCTGTTTGGACTCTGAGTTTCTTCATCTCACTTTCTAATTCCTCCTTTGCCTTTTCGGTGGCTTCAAGTTTCTCATTTAGCGTAGAAGCATCGTTCTTAGTTGCTTCCAGTTCTTGAGTAACTTGGTTAAACTTGAGATTCATTTCCTCTGTTTTTGCCTTGGTGGATAAAATTTCCTGAGTCGTTTCATTCAGTTCCTTCTTCAGGTTTTCATTTTCTTGGGAAAATGCTTGGAATTCTTGATCTTTCTCTGCCAACTTGTCTTTCAACAAGCTTATTTCTTCATTCTTCAAAGCCAGCTCCTCAGGTGATGGTTTATCAGGTTCAGCAACTGATAAAGTTGTGATTTTTTCATTTGTTGGCTGGCTATTTTCAACATATGGGACTTCAAAAACATCAATTTCTTGAATTTTTAATTTGCTCTTAGATTCTTGGATTTCCTCAGGCTCTAGGACAGTTGATTTCTTTGTTTTCTCAAGCTGTTCTTGAACTGCTTTCTTTGCTGCTTCAACTGAAGCTAAATGATCCTTAAGATCTTTCAGCTCTTCTTGTGCTTGCCCAAGTTGAGTATCCAAATCTGCAATTCTTGTACCAAGTTTCTTTTGTTTTACTGGATCAGATTGAGCGCCTCGTGGGGATTTACGATCTCCTAACTTAGGACTTCTCTGATCAGAATCAGAATTTGATGTTCTGAGTTGCGACGGGACTCGAGGTGATTGCCTTTGAAGCATATCTGATCCCCTATTTGACATGAAATGGATAAACTTTGTTGTCAAAACAATGAGTTGGAATTGGAAAAGAGACTATTACTCAAGGAGATTTAAATGATGCCAAGAACTCACCTTAATCTTGGCATTTCAACTTCTTAATAAAAGTGTTTGACCAAAGGTTCCAAAAGCTTTAGTCTTGATCTCTGTAAACAAGTTGTTTGATAGTTGGTTAGAATTATTCAGGTATTAGTTATGTCGACTTCTACCTCACATAAGATAATACACTAATTCCCTCATAACTTATATGATTTCTAAAGTGCAAACCAAATATCATATTAATTTTATACATGAATAACCTATTTCCTAACTAGCTACCGAACGTTGTGTAACTTATACATAGATTAATACATGTATAAGTTGATTCTTTACTAGCTACCTAAAAAGTTGGAAATGTTTTGTTTGTTAATGATAAAGGAAAGAGTTTTCTGCTTAAAGAAGACACATAAACAATCCATAGATACAGGTGAAGCATGCTTATAGAGCAGAGCAAAAGTAGATTTTCTTGTCCACTTTTCCCTCATGCATATGTCAATATCATTAAAATATACCTCCAATATTATAGTAAGTGATTTTTTTTCATCTGTTTAAGTCTTGGTGAACAAATACCAAGTGAAATAGTTGATGTGCAAGATAGCCTGACACTATAATTAGCAATTTATTTGTGAAAGTTAAAGAAGAAAATGCAAACATTAGGAGATATTATTGAATCAAGAAAATGAAAACATATATAGTGAACTTACTTGTTTGTTTACTTAGATGCTCCTCTCCAAAGCCCTTAAAATTTATATACTATAGTATATATAATTAAAAGAAACATCTACCTTAAAAGAAAAAAAGAACCAACAAAAGTGGATTTTTGAGAATTGAATGTTATAGGACACATTTTTAAGATTTGAAATTGAATATTTAAAGTTTTGAATTAATGATGGTGGCCTTGCAATATTTTGAAGTTGCAACTGTATGTGTGTAGGACAAGGACTTTTTGAACGTTGAAGGCAGGGAACACTATAAAATATGTTCTTGGGGAAACAAAGGTAATAATGTCTTCCTTACGCGTTTCGTCTCAGATTATTTGTCGTGATTCTTGTGATTTAAAAGATTTTTAACTAGTATTCGAACAGTCATAACAACGTATTCATAATTGAGGTGTTTCTAGTTTTTACAATCGATACGCTCTCCGTCTTATATTATGTGTTCACTATTCTCCAATTTACAAGTTTTTTAATCATAAATAAGAAGATAATTTTACTCTCGGATCATTTTGTATTTCTCTGTTCCTGTGTCTCAGAGCTTATGGATAGTAGTGCAGGCATTTAACCTTTGAACTTCTCCCAAGTAATATAAAGTAAGAAACACCTTGAACTTTGAATCCGTGACCAAATGTGTCATATTCTATGCTTTCTCATCAAATTTTTTTAAATTAAAAATATGTACTCTAATTTATCAAAATGTTTCTTGAATTTTGCGGTATTAATTTGTCATGTGGAGTGTTGGATTATTAAAGTTACTAAATCTAAAAAATAACATTCTTTTTTTATAATCATATTAAGAAGGAAAGTAAGACATGGAGTCAGTTGGTCCCGAGGAGCAAACAGACACATTTTCAAGTTCAAAAGAGCCCCAATGTGGGAAAAACTGAATTTACCCTTTTTTCGTATGCTATAGTCCATGAATTTTTGGTGATACGTGATCTCGACTTGTTTTTTTGCTGAATTTTTTTTATACACGTCCGTTACAACCTTATTAATGGAGTCAGTTGGTCCCAAGCGGCAAACAGACACATTTTAAAGTTCAAAAGAGCCCCAATGCGGGGAAGACTGAATTTACCATTTTTTATGTACTATAGTCCATGGATTCTTGGTAATACTTAATCCCAACTTTTTTTTGCCGAAATTTTTTGTTGACGTCGTTACGACCTTATTAATGGAGTCAGTTGGTCCCGAGGGGCGAACAGACGCATTTTACAGTTCAAAAGATCCCAAATGCGGGAAAAACCAAATTTACTATTTTTTGTGTGCTATGGTCCATTAATTTTTTGTGATACGTGATCCCGACTTGTTTTTGCCGAAACTTTTTCTGGACACTCGTTACGACCTTATTAATGGATTCAATTAGTCCCCAGGGACAAACATATGCATTTTCAAGTTCACAATTTTTTTGCTGAAATTTTACATGGACGTCCATTAAGACCTTAGTAATGGAGCCAGTTTGTCCCGACGGGTAAATGGACCCATTTTCAAGTACAAACGAGCCCAAAGCAGGTAAACCCAAATTTTACCGATTTTCACATGCTATAGTCCATGGATTTTTTGTGATTTGTGATTCCAACCATTTTTTGCCGAAATTTTTCATGGACGTCCGTTAAGACCTTAGTAATGGATCTAGTTGGTCCCGACCTGCAAACGGTCCCATTTTCAAGTTCAAACGAGCCCTAAATCAGGTAGACCCAGATTTTACTAATTTTTGTGTGTTTTAGTCCATGGATTTTTGGTGATCCGAGATTTCGGCCATTTTTTATCAAAAATTTTCATGGACGTCCGTTAAGACCTTAATAATGGAGCCAGTTGGTCCCGACGGGGAAACAGAACCATTTTCAAGTTCAAACGAACCCCAGAGCAAGTAAATCCAAATTTTATCGATTTTCGTGTGTTATAGTCCATGGATTTTTGGTGATTCAGGATTTCGGCCATTTTTTTGTTGAAATTTTTCATGGACGTCCCTTAAGACCTTCGTAATAGAGCCAGTTGGTCTCGACTGGCAACCATGCCCTTTTTCAAGTTCAAACGAGCCCCAAAGCAAGTAAATCCAAATTTTATCAGTTTTCGTGTGTTTTTAGTCCATATATTTTTAGTGATCCGGGATTTCGAACATTTTTTGTCAAATTTTTTCATGGACGTTCTTTAAGACCTTAATAATGGAGCCAGTTGGTCCCGACGGGCAAACGGAACCATTTTCAAGTTCAAACGAGCCTCAGAGCAAGTAAATCCAGATTTTACTAATTTTCGTGTGTTATAGTCCATGAATTTTTGGTGATCCGGAATTTCGGCCATTTTTTTGCCAAAATTTTTCATGGCCGTCCGTTAAGACCTTAGTAATGGAGCCAGTTGGTCTCAACGGGCAACCATGCCCTTTTTCAAGTTCAAACGAGCCTCAGAGCACCCATATTTTATTGATTTTCGTGTGGTATAGTCAATGGATTTTTGGTGATCCAGAATTTTGGCCATTTTTTTGCTGAAATTTTTCACGGACTCTTTTAAGACCTTAGTAATGGAGTCAGTTGGTCCCGACAGGCAAACGAATCCATTTTCAAGTTCAAACGAGCCCCTGAGCAGGTAAACCCAAATTTTACCAATTTTAGTGTGTTATATAGTCCACAGATTTTTGTTGATTCGAGATTTCAGCAATTTTTTGGCCAAAATTTTTCATGGACATCCGCTAAGACCTTAGTAATAGAGTCAGTTGGTCCCAACGGGCAAACGAGACCATTTTCAAGTTCGAACGAGCCCTAGAGCATGTAAATCCAGATTTTAGTGTGCTATAGTCCATTGATTTTTGGTGATTCGAGATTTCGGCCATTTTTTATCGAAATTTTTTATGGACGTTCGTTAAGACCTTATTAATAGAGCCAGTTGGTCCCGTTGGGCAAACGGGCCCATTTTCAAGTACAAATGAGACTAAGAGAAGGTAAACCTATATTTTACCGATTTTCGTGTGCTATAGTGCATAGATTTTTGGTAATCCGGGATTTCGGCCATTTTTTTGTCGAAATTTTTCATGGACGTCCGTTAAGACCTTAGTAATAGAGCCAGTTAGTCACGACAGGCAAACGGGCTCATCTTCAAGTTCAAACGAGCCCCAGAGAAGGTAAACCCAGATTTTATCGATTTTTGTATGTATAGTCCATGAATTTTGGGTGATCTGGGATTTCGGCTATTGTTTTGCCGAAATTTTTCATGGACATTTGTTAAGACCCTATTGGAGCCAGTTGGTCTCGATGGGTAAACAGACCCATTTTCAAGTTCAAATGAGCCCAGAGCAGGTAAACCCATATTTTATCAATTGTTGTGTGCTATAGTCCATGAATTTTTGGTTATCTGGGATTTCGCCAATTTTTTGCCAAAAATTTTCATGGACGCCCGTTAAGACCTTAGTGGTGGAGCCAGTTGGTCCCGACGGACAAACAGGACCATTTTCAAGTTCAAACTATCCCAAGAACAGGTAAACCCAGATTTTACTGATTTTCATGTGCTATAGTCCATGAATTTTTGGTGATCCAGAATTTCATCCATTTTTTTGCCAAAATTTTTCATGGACGACGGTAAGACCTTAGTAATAGAGCATGTTGGTCCCTTTTGAACTTGAAAAAGGGCTTGTTAGCTCCTCGGGAACAACTGACGACATTAATAAGGTTGTAACGGACGGACATGAAAAATTTCAACAAAAAAAATTTTGGAATCCAGAATCACCAAAAATCAGTGGATTTATAGCACACAAAAATTGGTTAAATCTGGTTTTTCCTTCTTTGGCGCTCGTTTGAACTTAAAAAAGGGCATGTTTGTCCATCCGGACCAACTGACGACATTAATAAGGTCGTAATCGATATCTATGAAAAGGTTCAGCAAAAAAAGTTTTGGAATCCCGAATCACCAAAAATTCGTGGACTAGAGCACATGAAAATCTGTAAAATCTAGTTTTTCCGGCTTTGTGGCTCGTTTAAACTTGAAAATGGGGCCGTTTTCCCCTCGGGACCATCTGGCTCCATTAATAAGTTCGTAACAGAACTCCATGAAAACTTTCGGCAAAAAAAATTTCGGAAACCTATCACCAAAAATCTGTGAATTGTACACGAAAATTGGTAAAATATGGTTTTTCCTTCTTTGGGACTCGTTTGAACTTGACAAAGGGGATGTTTGCCCCTCGGAACCAACTGACGACATTAATAAAGTCGTAACGGATATCCATGAAAAATTTTGGTAAAAAAAGTTCTGAAATAGCGAATCACCAAAAAATTGTGGACTATAAATAGCACACAAAACTCAGTAAAATCTGGTTGTACCTGCTTTGAGGCTCGTTTGAATTTGTAAAGGGCTTAGGGCAACTGACATCACTAATAAGGTCGTAACGGACGTCCATGAATAAGTTATGCAAAAAAAGTTTTGAATTCCGAATCACCAAAAATCAGTGGATTGTAACACACGAAAATCGATAAAATCTGGTTTTTCCTGTTTTGGGGATCGTTTAAACTTAAAAATGGGCATGTTTGTCCCTCAGGACCATCTGGCTCCATTCATAAGGTCGTAGCGAACGCCTATGAAAAATTTCGACAAAAAAAAATTCTAAAATCCTATCACAAAAAATCTATGGATTATAACACAAAAATTGGTAAAATCTGGTTTTTCCTGCTTTGGGGCTCGTTTGACTTTGAAAAAGGGCATGTTTTCCCCTCGAGACCAGCTGACGACAGTAATAAGGTCGTAACGGACGTCCATGAAAAATTTAGGCAAAAAGAGTTCCAGAATCTCAAATCACCAAAAATTTGTGGACTATAGCATACGAAAAAATCAATAAAATCTAGTTTTTCCTGCTTTGGGCTCGTTTGAACTTGTATATAGTCCCGTTTACCCCTCGGGACCAACTAGCTCCATTACTAAAGTGATAACGGATGTCCTTAAAACATTTCGGCAACAAAAATTTTGAAATCCTATCACTAAAAATCCTAGCACACGAAAATTGATAAAATCTGGTATTTCCTGCTTTTGGGCTCGTTTGAACTTGAAAATGGTTCGTTTGCCCCTCGGGACAAACTGGCTCCATTAATAAGGTCGTAACGAACGTCCATGAATAATTACGGCATAAAAAATTTTGGAATCTTATCACCAAAAATCTGTGTACTATAGCATACGAAAATTGGTAAAATCTTTTGAACTTGAAAAAAGGACTTTTTGCCCCTCGGGATCAACAGACGGCATTAATAAGGTCGTAACGGATATTCATGAAAAATTTTGATAAAAAAGATCTGGAATCGTATTACCAAAAATCTATGGACTGTAACATACGAAAATAGGTAAAATATAGTTTTGCTTGCTTTGGGCTGGTTTGAACTAGAAAAAGGGCCTTTTTGCTTCTCGGGAACAACTGACGACATTAATAAGGTCGTAATGGGAGTCCATAAAAAATTTAGGGAAAAAAAGTATTGAAATCCCAATCACCGAATATTCATGGAATATAGCACCCGAAAATCAACAAAATCTCGTTGTTTTTGCTTTGGGGATCGTTTGAACTTGAAAATGGGCTTGTTTGCCCATCGGGGACAACTGGCTCTATTAAATAGGTCGTAATGGATATCCATGACAAAATTTTGGCAAAAAATATTCCGGAATTCTATCACCAAAAATTTGTGGACTAGCACACGTAAATTGGTAAAATTTGGTTTTTCCTGCTTTGGGTCTAGTTTGAACTTGAAGAAGGGCATGTTTTCCCTTCGAGACAAAATGACGGCATTAATAAGGTCGTAATGGATGTCCATGACAAAATTTTGGCAAAAAATATTTCGAAATTCTTTCACCAAAAATTTGTGGACTAGCACACGTAAATTGGTAAAATTTGGTTTTTCCTGCTTTGGGTCTAGTTTGAACTTGAAGAAGGACATGTTTTCCCTTCGAGACAAAATGACGGCATTAATAAGGTCGTAATTGACGTCCATAAAAAATATCAGTAATAAATGTTTTGGAATCCCGAATCACCAAAAACCTGTGGACTATTGCACACGAAAAATTGGTAAAATCTATTTTTTCCTACTTTGGGTCTCGTTTGAACTCAAAAATGGGCCCGATTACCCCTCAAGACAAACTAGCTCCATTAATAAGGTCGTAACGGACGTCCATGAAAAAATCCGGAATCCTTTCACCAAAAATCCATTGTATATAGAACACAGAAATCGGTAACATCTAGTTTTTACTGCTTTGGAGCTTGTTTGAATTTGAAAAAGGGCATGTTTTCCCCTCAGGATCAACTGACGACATTAATAAGGTCGAAACGGACATCCATGAAAAATTTCGGCAAAAAGGTTCCGAAATCCCGAATCACCAAAAAACCGTAGACTATTACACGAAAATCGGTAAAATCTAGTTTTTTCTGCTTTTGGGCTCATTTGAACTTGAAAATAGGTATGTTTACCCTCGGGACCAACTGGTTCCATTGATAAAGTCGTAACGGACGTCCATGAAAAACTTTAGCAAGAAAAAATTTGGAATCATTTCACCAAAAATTGGTAAAAAAAAGTTCTGGAATCCTGAATCAACAAAAATATGTGGACTATAGCACATGAAAATCGTTAAAATCTGATTTTTCCTTCTTTGGGCTCATTTGATCTTGAAAATGGGCCTGTTTTTCCCCTCGGTACCAACTGACTACATTAATAAGGCTGTAACGGATGTCGAAAAAAATAATTCGACAAAAAAAATTTCTGATTCGATCACCTAAAATCCGTGCACTATTGCACACGAAAATCGGTAAAATCTAGTTTTTCCTGCTTTAGGGTTAGTTTAAACTTGAAAAAGAGTTTGTTTTCCCCTTGGGACCAATTGACGATATTAACAAGGTCATAACGAACGTCCATGAAATTTTTTGGCAAAAATAAAGTTCCTGAATCACCAAAAATCTGTGGACTATAGCACACGAAAATCGATAAATTCTGGTTTTTCCTACTTTGAAGATCGTTTGAACTTGGAAATGGGCATGTTTGCCCCTCGGGACCAACTGACGGTATTAATAAGGTCGTAACAGACGTCAATAAAAAAGTTCGTCAAAAAAAGTTATGGAATCCTCAATCACCAAAAATCTATGGACTATAGCACATGAAAATTGGTAAAATCTGGTTTTTCCTGCTTTTGGGCTCTTTTGAACTTGAAAATTGGTCTGCTCCCCCTCGGGACCAACTGACTCCATTAATAAGGTCGTAATAAACGTCCAACAAAAATTTTAGCAATAAAATATTTGAAATCCTATCACCAAAATTGTGAACTATAGCACACGAAAATCAATAAAATCTGGTTTTTCCTACTTTGGAGCTCGTTTGAACTTGAAAAGGAGCATGTTTGCCCCTCGGGACCAACTAACGACATTAATAAGGTCGTAACAGACGTCCATGAAAAATTTCGAAAAAAAGTTCTGAAATCCTGAATCACTAAAAATCTGTGGACTATAACACACGAAAATTGGTAAACTTTTGTTTTTCCTACTTTGGGGATCGTTTGAACTTGAAATTGGACCCGTTTGCCACTCGGGACCCATTGGCTCCTTTAATAAGGTCGTAACGAACGTCAATGATAAATTTTGGCAAAAAAATTTTAAGAATCTTATCACAAAAAATTCGTGGATTATAGCATACGAAAATTGGTAAAATATGATTTTTCATGCTTTGGAGCTCGTTTGAACTTGAAAAAGGGTATGTTTACCCCTCGGGATCAACTGACGACTTTAATAAGGTCGTAACGAACGATCATGAAAAATTTCGGCAAAAAAAGTTTCGAAATCCAAAATCATCAGAAATCTGTGGACTATAGCATACGAAAATTGGTAAAATCTTATTTTTCCGGCTTTGTGGCTCGTTTGAACTTGAAAAAGGGCATGTTTACCCCTCGGGATCAACTGACGACTTTAATAAGGTCGTAACGGACGACCATGAAATATTTCGACAAAAAAATTTCGAAATCCTGAATCACCAAAAATCTATGGACTATAGCTTACGAAAATCGATAAAATATTGTTTTTCTGCTTTGGGGCTTGTTTGAAATTGAAAATGTGCTCGCTTACCCCTCGGGACCAATTGGTTCCATTAATAAGGTCGTAATGGACATCCATGAAAAATTCGACAAACTTTTTTTTGTAATCCAAGAACCAAAAATATGTGGACTATAGCACAAGAAAATTGGTAAAATTTAGTTTTTCCTGCTTTGGGCTCATTTGAACTTGTAAAATGACATGTTTGCCCCTCGGGACCAACTGACGACATTAACAAGGTCGTAACGAACGTCCATGAAAAATTTTGGCGAAAAAAGTTTCGAAATCCTGAATCACCAAAAAATTGTAGACTATAGCACACGAAAATTGGTAAAATCTAGTTTTTCCTACTCTGGGGATCGTTTGAACTTAAAAATGGGTCTGTTTACCCATCGTGACCAACTAGCTCAATTAATAATGTTGTAACGGACGTCCATGAAAAAATTTGGCAAAAAATATTCTGGAATCCTATCACCAGAAATCCGTGGACTATAGCACACGAAAATCGATAAAATCTGGTTTTTCATGCTTTGAGGCTCGTTTGAACTTGAAAATGGGCCCGTTTACCCCTCGGGACCAACTGACTCCATTAATAAGGTCGTAACAAACGTCCATGAAAAATTTTGGCAAAAAACTTTTCGGAATCCTATCATCAAAAATCTGTAGACTATAGTATACGAAAATTGGTAAAATCTAGTTTTTCCTGCTTTGGAGCTCGTTTGAACTTCAAAAAGGGCATGTTCTCCCCTCGGGACCAACTGACGACATTAACAAGGTCGTAACAGACGTCCATGAAAACTTTTGGCAAAAAAAAAGTTCCAAAATCTTGAATCACCAAAAATCTGTGGACTATAGCATACGAAAATCGATAAAATCTGGTTTTTCCTGCTTTGGGGATTGTTTGAACTTCAAAATGGACTTGTTTGCCCCTCGGGACCAACTGGCTCCATTAAACCCATATTTTATCGATTTTCATGTGCTATAGTCAATGAATTTTTGGTGATTCGATATTCTGGCCATTTTTTTGCCGAAAATTTTCATGGATGTCTGTTAAGACCTTAGTAATGGAGCAATTGGTCCCAATGGGCAAACGGGCCCATTTTCAAGTTCAAACGAGCCTTGAGCAAGTAAACCCAGATTTTACCGATTTTCGTGTGCTATAGTCCATGGATTTTTGGTGATCCGGTATTCCAACCATTTTTTTGCCGAAATTTTTCATGGACGTCCATTAAGACCTTAGTAATGGAGCCAGTTGGTCCTGACGGGCAAACAAACCTATTTTCAAGTTCAAACAAGCCCTAGAAGAGGTAAACCCAGATTTTACCGATTTTTTTGTGCTATAGTTCATGTATTTTTGGTGATCCGAAATTCCGATCATATTTTTGCCGAAATTTTTTATCGACATCCGTTAAGACCTTAGTAATGGAGCCAGTTGGTCTTTGATACGCTCAAATTACACCTCCCTAAAGAAGTATAAGCGATTGTTATCAAGTAAAAAACCCAACTTGTAGGTTGGGGTCGATCCCACGAGGAATATGGTTCAGACTTAAACTTAACTAACAATTATATCCGTTTAGTCAAATTATTTCTGAGGAAAGTAAACAGAAGGGATTTTGTAAGTAAGTAACAGATTTGAATGCTTAAGTAACAAGTAAACAAAATTCAACCATCGAGTTATCAATATTAGAAATGTACTCCTATTATATAATTTAACCAAATACTTGAATATAACTGCCATTTGCAACAGAAAATTTTTTGACTTGTATTTGACACACATTGCATGAGTATGAAGTATATATATATATATATCCTTATTAATTATTGGGCTTGGGGTATCAATTTTGTAATATTAGATAGGATGGAAAATATAATTAGGGCTGGTTTGGCATGAGGTATGTATAAGAAATTATTAATTTTATGATAAGTTTATCTTATTTTTTATTGGGATAAAAGCATAGAATAATATATTTGAAATTATAATAGTATTTCTATCTCATATTAAAAATGAAATATAAAAAACTCGGAATAACTTTTCCCAACCAAACCTGGACATATAAAGAATTTTTGGCATTGTGAGAGATTTGAGATTCCGTAAGTAGGGGTGGGCATAAATATCAGAAAATAAAAAATTGGACCGAACCAAGGCATTTTCATCCTTATTTTTCTTGGGAAGTAGTTGGAGGCCACAATGTTCTTGATAAAGACAAATATAGTCTTTTAAGCATAATAAGTGTTCAATGATGAAATACATCATCACTTAACATGACTTTAAATTTTTAAGTATCTTATACTTGATATCCTCATTTTATCTTTTCTTCGTACCGAAAAAACGTTTTAAAAACACCTAACTGATCAAATCAAACTAGTTCAACTCGATATTCAATTCACACTTTTTTAAAAATAAAAAACAAAATTTGATATAACCGAACTGAAGAACCGAACATCTACTCCTATCCCTAATTAACTCAGTGGAGCCCTTAGTACTACACTAGGTGTCTATGACTAATAATATTTGATAGTACCATTTGTAGTAGTACAATGAGTGTGTGTAACCAAACAAGAAAAAAAATTGACCTTACCTTAGTAGTACGTCAACGTCACCAAGAAGAAATTACAATGCCTTGAAATTTTTACTTGATTTTTTTGGAAAATAACCTTTGGAATTTATTTTTTCTTCATGTGCTTAATTAGGTTAGTTATTTAATCTAAGAATTATTATTCTTAATCCACCAATCAAACGCCGTTAATAACATAAAAATTCATTTTTAAAATGATATATTAATTTTCTAAAAACTTGTCTACTCCAAAGGGTCATAGTACACTAGTAGTACAATTTTTATTTTTTTTTGTACGTTCTATTTTAAAAGTGCGTGTCTCTAACATTTTTGTGTTCAATAAAAGGAATCAAAATTGCATTTACATAAATCAAAGTTGAAGCACAAGAAGAAGAAGATGGTAGTTTGTTGGTGATTGTGGTTCCAAAATTGTTGTTGATTATCCCTTTCTATTAGCCTGATATTTCATCTATTTCAATTTGTTTGTTATACTTTTTTTTATAGTCTGTTTCGACATTTATCAATTTAAATTTTGAATTCGCCTCTACGTAACGTAGATATATTAGACACAACATTCCAATCTTGGAACCACAGTTACCACCATACTATCAAATTTCTCAGCCAAGATTCATTAATCAATTGGGAGGTTTGAACACATTTCTCTCTCTATCATAATTTATAACAATTCTTCTCTTTTGTCTAGTCAAGGCTAGTATGGTCAGTTTCTATAATATTCATCCTCTATAATAACATTTTAATTTAATAGTCTAAATTTTTGTATTATGTTAAATTATATATTCTTTATAATTAACAATATCTCACTGTAACAGTAAAATTATATCCAGACAAATTGTGTCATTATAGTGAAGTTTGATTATATTATATTATGTGTAATGGTAATAGTTTTTTTTTTATTCATTGTTCGATATTTGCATTAAAATTATTCAAATAGTGTGTTTAACAGGTTTGGCTATAAAAGGAGCGGTCATTTTTTTCCTTTAAATAAAATAGAGCTATTCTATCATTTGCCTTCCTCAGATGAGACCCTCATTACTAGGGATGAATCAAATCCACATATTGCACGTTGTTGGACCTTCTTTAGCACCAATTGGCAGGCCCATTCTGAAGAAAACATGCCCAACATAATTTTTATTCAAATCACGTATTGCAGGACTCATTCTGAAGACAACGCTTCCAACAAATTTGTTTCTATACCAAGACTCAATTTTGATGTTTCCTACTTTATGTACTGTGAGTCACTGGACATTTGGAAGTCTGACCAAGTTCCTTCAAAGGTTGACCAAATCTAAACTCAACCTTTTTTTTTCCATACATATTATATGTTTATCGGTTATTTTTAATTTAAACGATTGAATCGACAATTATCATAAATAAATTTAATTAAGTAACAAAACTAAGAGATATATTTCACTAACAATACTCAACGATGTATAAATTTCTTACATTAACGATATATATAACTCAAACTCGCTAAAAATGTACTTAATCTCCATAGTTAGGGCAAAATAGGTTGTCCAAAGAAGGCAACTCTAATTTCAATAAGTTATCAAGATTAGTACTAGGATTATTAGACTTAAACTTTGACATTTTCACATGATCAGGCTCCACTGATCCTGCATCCTTGCCTGTTAGTTTCTGAACTATTGATTTGAAATTCCTTGCATCTGTCTCGATATACTCCGTGTTGATTATCACCACCTTCACCTTATCCCTGTTGTTTCTGTCTGTTGACATGTTCTCTGTACTTTTGAATTAGTCGAGACAGTAAATTTTGAATATCAATCTAGATACAAACTCAAGCTAAGATTCTGCTTATAAACGTAATGATATAATTAAACTTTATCTGACTGTGAAATTGGATAAATACGAAAGTCAATCACACATCTGCGATTATCTCAAAATATAGAAATATCAAAAACGAAGAATTCAATCTAGGATTCTTAGAAATATGGTTATGAGGAAAGAAAAAGAGTGGTTGGTGTTAGTTGTAATTGAGGATAAGTGATTTATATGTACATATTTATAGTAGGAGCATTAGTACTTTGAAATTCAAAAGATTTGAGATAGGTGAATATGTTAAAAGGAAGAGTTGACTGTCTAAATAAATCGAAGCAGTCAACAAGGACCAAAGATAAAGTCAAAGAATGCAATTGAGAAATAAAGTTGCGATCCAACGAATTTGAAATTTAAAATTTATAAATTAATATCAAATTAATATTATAATAATAATTAAATTCGTAATCAAACTTATTGATATTTAATACATTTTTATAAATATACATAAATAGATAGAAATGATTTGGACAAAAATTACTGAGTTGACGTGAACCCGTAAAACTTATGCACATAGCAGGAAATTGCGTTTGGTTTGATTGAACAAGTTGCCAACATGCATGGAGCTAAACAAATAGGAGTACTTTAATCTTCTTTTTTTTTCCCTCTTCCGTTCAAATTTACATGATATTATTTAATTTAATATGAAATTTAAAAAAATTATTTTTTTGAAATTTGTGGTTAAAACAAGTCATAGATGTCTATGTGATTATAAATTATTTTATTAAAGATAATATTAATATTTTAAAATAAAATTATTACTAAATAATGTGTCATATTTTTTTAGATTTGAACAAGAAAATTAGAACAATTCTTTTTCTCAAACCTAAACTAAAACGGAAATATGAGTCATATATAGTCAAAACAAATTACATTTGAGTAATCCAAATAGAAATAGTATAAAATTAATCATCCTTTTGTTATTATACTATATAGTACACAAATGTTCAACCCTTTTTTGGAGTTTGAAGGTAATTTTATTTAATTAACCTAACAATTTTGACTAGTAGATCCTTGACCATAACCCAATATAAAAGAATTTCGGTTACCATTTGATAGTTAATATTCATTTTAAGGTCCGATTAATCTGAATTCATGTTGGAAAGTCTAACTCTGATGAATGAAGTGTTTTCTATCAAATATGACTTTATATTCAAATTTCAAATTCAAAATCTCCAATATAAAATGAAGAATTACATATCACTCGACCACGATTTATAAAACAAAACATGACACACTACCTCGTTTGAATTAAGACCACAAAATATATGTGGTGTGAATAGGTACACATCACTCCATCGTAAACATTAAAATGCTCCCTTATTCAAATGTCTGTCCATTAAGATTAAGATATTAACTCTAAAAAATTTCAAATGTGTTACATTAATTGAAATAAAAAAATAATTAAAAAGTAGAAGTATGATAAGAAACGGATTACTCGAATGATTAGCACCCTCCACGTCTAATCTCAATTATTTGAAATTTTTGTATAGTAAAGTGTAATTAATTGACAAGAGGGGTCAATAACAAGGACAATATTCAATATTTCCACCTTTTAGATAATTCAATAATGTTGACTATGTTAGCTTCCTGGTTCCAAGTTAATCAACGTATTCATATTTTAATGAAAACAATATTAACCTTATTAAAAATAGGTATACTTTTGAACAAATAACTATCAAGAAATATATTAAATAAACCACAATCTTTTGGGCTACCATTTCTTGGAATGTTCCATCTACTATCTATTGTGACCAACCCATTTTTAAGCTTTAGGGTGTGTTTGATGCTAATAAAAATATACTTTTTCCAAAAAATGAAAAAAAAAAACATTTTTCACAAAATTAAGTAAAAGATTTACCTAGTTTTTTTTTTTTTTTGTGTCAAATACAAATAAAAATATCTATTGTGATTGCACATCTTAAAACTTAGATTAGCGGTAGGAGTTTGGACCCAAACTGCCTACTTAATAACCCTGAAATGATCAAGACTTCTTTGTGGGGTTATTGAAGATTGCAATCACATTTGATCACTCGAGTTCTTTCTATCAAATCAATAAATACATGATATACGTCTTCTACATACACTTGCATCACTTACCTCACGTCAATATCGCACTCAACCATGGTTGAGTTCTTATAGTTAAAGACCGGGTGCGGAAATGATGCACTCTGAGCAATAAGAAACATGTAAAGCACATCCAGAGACAAATGATCAAATTGTGAACTGGTGGTTCTAACCAGCAAGAGATTCATAGAGGAACGATCGATCAAGGTAAAAGTACTAAAAGTGCGGAAATTCCAATTAAAAAAGTTCGTTGGCTCGATGGCTACGTTGTTTTTGGTAGCAATAAGTTACTGTAGGCAGGAAAGAAAGGAACATGAAAAGAAAGAACACAGGGATTACTGAAACAGAATTTTGTTTCGATTTCCCATGGTGGCCTCAAGTCTTCCGAAGGGGGTTGTCTCTGAACTCTTTCCAGGTCCATGAGCGCACACATTGGCTTACTGCATCATGGCACGCGGAAATCGGGGCCTCACTGGTGTTTTTGAGGGACTCACCCTACAACATATAAATAAAGTTGCAAAGTTAGAAAAAGACTAATGGATAGAATGAACTCTCTGAAGTTCCAAGGCCCTGTAGTTCTCAAAATTGTCATAACTGCATGAGGCTCAGTATTGAGATGGTTCTTATTAAAAAGTGTTCTATTTATAGAAATGTACTATTGAAAATTGATAACAATGATCTGCATAAAAGGGCTGCATAGCGCGATTTCATCATACCTACGTGCATCATTAACCCACTCAGGTTGAAGGTAAATGCTATTGAACACAGACAAACTAAAATAATGTTTTGAGAAAAAGAAAATGAAGTTTTTTCAATTTCAAGTATGTTTGACATTTTAATCATTACAATTTTACAAAAGTTAGTGATCTTCCATAACTGTAAAAGACAACTCCTGCATTTTCAAATACTTAGGCAATGAAAGAGGACCTGGATTCATATTCTAGTCGCACCAAGTTAAACATAAGTTATATTCATGTATTTAATGATAACTCAGGTTGATGTCTATTAGCATTTTCTTTTTTCCTGGATAAGCAACAGAAACAATTAAGAGACTTAATAACTACTAACCTCCCATCTCAACTATCGAGCATGCAACAGTCAGTCTTTAGGTCATAATCATTATTTCACTATTCGACTTTCAGATATCAGAAAGGTAGAAAGAATGTAATGGTGCAATAATAATTTGGACAAGGAAAAAAAAAAAGGAAAAGTTTTGGCAGGTCTGGAATGAGTTAAGAGGGCATGATCTGATGGTGCCTCCTAGAAAACAACTAAGAGAATATACCAATCTCAGAAAGATGCAATACTACACGAACAATGAAACACACTTTGCAGAAAAGAATTAGTGGTGATCAGCTGAGGCCATAGCCATTTGTAAATAAGCTTACCTGATGCGTTGGGATCCCAATACCTCACCGCAACAGTCTAAAGCCAAAATTGCACTCTCAGCCTGCGCAGTTTGCAAACATAAGATTTTTTTCAAATGTCATTCCATATTAATAGACTGTTCTAAAACGCCAGTAAGCATTCAAAACACATAGTTTCTTAAAGGGCATCTAAATAAAAAATGGGACAAGTAAAGTGGTCCAGAGGGAATATGTGTTTTGCCTAACATACCCTTATTATTATCCTTAATATTTAGAATGTTAATCGCTCTTCAAAAAATGTTCTCTCATTTAATCTCTCCTCAATAGATAAAAAGATTGTTGGTGTAAATGATAAGTACCTAAACAGCCTCATTATTGTTAAAAAAATAAATGAAGAGATTGAAATCACAATATTGGAGTATGTGTGTACATGCTCTTTACTTACATTTTTTATGCTAATTTAGTCAATGTTTAGTACACTTCCGATCATAATTATTATGAAGGGAAAAATGAGAAGATTGTACTCAATTATATCTTGGTTTTCTAAAATGACAACTATTTTGGACCATCTATTTTTAGTAAGAACAACAAGTAAAGTGGACCGGAAGGGGTAATATATTTAACTTTCCTTTCTTCACTAGCACTCACATGGACAAAAGGGTGGCCAAAGAATAATGCAGCCAAGAAGAGAGGTACATTCAGAGGCAACTAAATGGAAGTTGAGTTACACATCATTCAATAATCACATTACACAAGTAACCAGCAAAAGAAAAAAAAAGAAAAAGGAGAGAGTTGTTGAATCATGACATTTGAATCCATAAGTACATGCAAAACATCTAATCCTCTGACACAAATACAGCATGGGAACAAACACAAAATGCATGTGTGAAGGAATAAAAGGGTAATTAATGCAAAAGGCTAACACATATATTTCCATCAAAGATAAGAAAACATACCATTACAAACTCAACAAAAGCAATGCGGGTCGAGTGCACGTGATCTCCCAAAAGCCTCAGGCGAGAAACCTGCAAAGTAAAAGCGTTGTTCAATAACACTTCTTAAGCCAACATTCAAACTTTTAAACTTCATACTGACCTCGCCACATCTTGTTTCAAAAAAATTCTTGACATCAGCCTGAGTAACCTGTTCAGAATAGAGTAATTGGTTGTGAATAATTATAATAAATGGAAACTACAAGAAATATATTTATTAACAAACAACTGAGTATGAGCCAGAGCATAATAACTACTACAATGCGCATCAGAACAAGCGCCCGACAGAACGATGCATACAAGGAAAGAAAAATTTAATAGATCTCAATGACGAAAATGTCTACCTTCTTATCAATATTTGTACAATAGACTGTCCTGGCACACATCTCACGCTCATCCTCTGACTGCACAAAACATCAACATTGAATTGAGAATAAGCATTTAGATCCATGACCTCAATTCTACAAGGATGAGATAGAATAACATAAAACTATTTCTCAAGATCATCCACATACTAGCAAAACAAAATGTCAAAGTTCTTTCCTTTTTTTTTTGGACAAAGAACATAGTGCAAAATATTTATCCGTACCCTTGGAAGGAATGTAGGATTCACGGGTAGAATAGCAGTTTTTGAAGGTAGGACCTTCAATTGAGAGAAACCTAAAATTGTCCCACAAAGGCTAAGTGCTGCTCTTGCAGAGTCTGCTAGGATCGATTCCATGTTAGCTTTTGAATATTCAGCTGTCTTAATAACATTTCAAGCCAAAACATCCAACTTACACTCATCAGCGAACTCCACGAAAGCAAAACGAAGACGGGAATGTGGATCACCACAAATTCGGCAGTCAACAACCTAGAAAGGAAGCAGCAAAAATGAGAAAAGTCATCATTAGTTTTTCTGAGCACGGAGAACATGCTGACAATCTACCTTGAGGAAGAAAAGAGGAAACATTCACATTGAGCATAACAAGTAAACAAGTAAGTAAGCAAATGCAGGCGGCGCTTGAGGTTTAGTCGGTTGATTAACTGATTAGATAAACAAATTTGCTGTAGCTATGAGGCAAACTTTGTAAGTTTGAAAGTAAAAGAAATATGACATAACATTGAGATATTAGGCTGACAAAATAGATATAAACATCATGAACTTTCATTGCAACACGTTCATAGTCCCAAGACAAGCAGCTCGATCTATGCCCTCCCACACATTCAGAACTTCATGGCAGATTTTGGTCCCACAATGAATAGTTGAACAGGTGTATGCAAACATAACCGCTCACAAGAAGCACCATTCGAAATACACCATGAAGCCAGTTGAAATCCATCTTATATGATAAAAGTACAAAGTGCATAATAAAACATTATATTGGTGCCTAAATCACAGACCAAACTGTACACTAGCTCTTAAGTCGGTTGACACAAGTTAGCATACCACATGAACCAATGACATAAATGTTCTTGATAGGAGGCTATTGGGGATTTTTCTGATCAAATGTTACACGCCTTATATTAAATAAGTATTAATTTAAGCCTTAGCCTCACTAAACATCAGGGCAAGATTCCTCCTTTAGAAAAGGCGACAAAGCTTCCTATTTGGCAAGAGTTTACGCCCAATGATATTCTGGAATTAACAAATTTTAAGTGTAACTAATGTTGCTGGCTGCAGAAAGTTATGTATAGTATTGTACACACTACGACCCATGTGATAACTCACCAGAAACCATAGTCATGCAGTTAACCACAACAAATCCCAGCCCCCTCCTTAATATGGTCAGCAACATTCACTGGTAGGTGTCTTCATGCAGATGTGTACACTGGATACGATGAGGAAAAATGAAAACGTATGCACCATTATATAGTGTTTTGCGAATGTCGTATTCTTATTAGGTAAGAATATTACAAATGTCATTTTCTTCTTATGTCAAATTGTTATCATGAATGCCCTCTTCTTATTGGTTCACATTTAATTGTTTTTCCAATCAGTAAACTGCTAATCAGGTTTAGGTTATCTAATGTATTGCTAGGTCAAGGGTACATGGGGAAGGTCTGCTTGGTAGATCCTTAGTAAGTCAATTTCATGATTTTTCTTTAGTTTTTTTAAAAATATTTTAACTCTCAATATCCTAGAATTCAAGCTATAAAAGTTGCACTGTTGTTCAGAGTAAGCATGCAGGAGTAAGAAAGTTGGCAGCTTTTAAGTACTTCTTATTTTTCAGCTTAATAGAGATATCTATCACATTGAGTTCAATATGTTCATCTTGAAGCTTTTTTGTTTCATTATACTCTAAGCACTTTTACTTTGGAGTCTTTGTTTTCATTGTTTAATCATCCGTCTCTCTTTATGTTCAAGGCAGGAATTTATGAGTTTATATCTACCATTTGTTGCAATTTTCGTGGATTTTTACATATACTTATACTCTGCGCCGAAAGTACTAGGTTCAGATGAACATGGTATCGGTATGCCACATCCACCTCTGCCAGAATTAATATGTTGTTGATATTAACTTATGAAAGATATAATAATTCGTCAATGATATTATCTTAACAGACCAGATAACTAATGCATATATGATGTCACCAATTTCTTAGCTGGTTATGAAATTATCTGATGGTCAAGTATTATGAGACTCCATAATGCACAATTACAATAAATAAAAATCAAATCAAACCCAAAAAAGGAAGTAAAACTTATATGGTAATCAGATTCCCAAGCAAAGTATTTTGTTCTGCTAAAGTATGATAATAAGTACCACACAAATGTATACTTATGTATCACGCTACCACTCCACAAGCAGATGAGAAAAGGAATTCATTGTTTCTAGTTTAGTTACACCAATTACTGAAACCATATGCACTTAAGAGCATCAAATATATAATATAGTGAATCACATCAATGTTCAGAAGAAGAAAAGGACTTTTCCAATGAAGTAGTAGTAGTAGTAGAAGAAGAAGAAGAAGAAGAAGAAGAAAGTGACTTACTTGTCCATAAGCACTAAACAAAGCAGCAAGCTGCTCCTCAGTGACCTAGATATTGAGAAGGTAAAACCAAAGATACCATATGAGAACTAACAAGAAAATATCACAAAACATAAGTGAGAATCTATCCTTACATTGTTATCTATCTCAGAAACATATACTGTTCGCCTGATGCTATCTTCTCTTTGAGCCTTATAAGCTCTATTGTTCATTCTCCTTTTGCCCTGGTTAAAGTTGTTGCCTCTCTGTGGAAACACAGAAAAGAAAGTTTAGGAGATACTAAAAGGAAAACAAGAAAATGGATATGGTTGCCCATGATTCAAATATTCTGGTTAGCATATAAAATAAGACCAAATTGATCCAGCCAAAGATATAACTGAAATGTCAAAGGAGATGGTTGTCCAGATTCAACTATTCTAGTTAGCATATAAAATATGACCAAATTGATCCAGGCAAAGATATAACTGAAATGTCAAGGATGTCATTGACAAGTTGATGAGGCTAGGGCCTCATCAACTTGATGTTCTCAAGAAAACGTGAACAACAACCAACTCTAACATGAATACTTATAAGCATTCCCAATTAGGAAATTACCATTAACCAAAGAGAAGTAAAAATCAAACAGTAACAATATCACTGGTTTAACAAGTAAAGTATAGAGATGACAACTCTATGACTCAAAGAAACAAAACTGACATTTAAACTAACCAACTAAAACCTGTTAACCCCATACTGATATGAGAAACATAAATGTGGCACTGAATGTGATGGAATGCTACAAGTACAGAAGTCAAGTTCCAACTGGATGACAGTAATTCTAGAACTTTGTTCCCAGATTGACGGATGTAAATTCAAGGTGCCATTAGCTTCCCGCAAGCAATCTCTTTAAATGACAACTGATGCCAATCACAAAGCAAAACTTTCTTCCACCCAAATTGGCAGAGAACAGACGAACTTAGTGAAGAACTATTTAGATTCTTCATAATTTAAACGATGAAAGAAAAGTAGCAGCTACTACTAGTGCCTGACTTCACAAAATTGATTTTACTGTCTTCATAAGTTAAATACTATGAATGAAAAGGGAAAAGATGCATTACTCTAACATATGCTCAGTTAAACATTTCTCCAAACTTGATTACTTCCTTTTTTAGAGCTTATTAGACGAACTAACAAAAACCTTGGCTACAAGTATAAGAAAACAACAAAATATCCCCTATTTCATCCCCATACAGCAAAAAGCTCTATTTATTTATGTATCATCGAAAAACCAAAGCAATTGAAAGGTCCAAATCACACTAGTACGACAAATGAATTACACCAATTATACTCATCTGCATTTTATCATCTAAGTATCAGTAACGACCAAAATTCAATGATCCCATTCAACTAACTGAATGCCAAATTTCCACTTTTAGTGAATGGAATGCCAGGAATCCCCAATTAATAAACCAGGTGTAAAAATCCATTTTTGACCATAAAACCTTCATTTCCTTGATAACTGCGAACTCCGGTTAATACATTCAGCAATAATTATATTCCTTTAAATGATAATTACCTAAACAAATTACTGAAAAGCTCCAAAGATCAGTTCTTAACAAGGAAATGTTAAAGTTTCCTTGCTATAATATTTCAGAAATCTCAGCAAATTCAACCAAAAGACAAAATGCTTAAAAAGGAAAACTTGCACACAAAAAAACAAACACACACACACACAAAAACAAATACGCATTCCATCACAATTAGTCAAGTATAGCAAAATTACTGCTAATTATTATATCATCAACCGACCCACAATAACAAAACAGCCAAAAGCATCAAAATTTCAAACGATCATACAAAAAAATCAACAATTTTAATGAAAATTAAGAAACGAATCTATACCCTTCTGTTATTTTGAAAACCATCAACACCCATAGTCTTGTTAGCTGGTACAAAGTTACTGAGAATCATCTGATCACCACCACCACCACCACGATTATAAGAAGAAGGAAAAAACTCCTTAGCCTGTGGATTCAGCTTAAGTTTCTTCAACATATCAGCAATATCATGCATATGAAACTCCGATTTCGCATTTGCGATTGAATCGGCTGAATCCTTAACACCATTAGATTCAGAATTATTGCTGGTGTTATCAGTGTTTGGTGATGATAAAGACTGAACAGCAGGAGCTTCAACCACTGTTGTCTCACCAGACACTTCTTGAGCACCAGCAGCCATTGATGAAATACTCAAAACCCAGAAAAAATAAAACACACCCAGAACAGAAAAAGCTTCGGAAATACCAAGAAAACACTAAAATTCTACAATTTCAATAAATTAAAGCAACCCCTTTTTACCAATTTGATTATTCTTTATGAAAAATTGATCAAATGGGAATTCACAGAGTATAATGGGTTTATTGATAAATACTCATTTAGGAAGAAGGTGATGAGAGAGAAAAGAAGAGAAGAGAGAGAAAGGAAAAGGCAATAGGGTTTTTGTTATATATAGCAACAAAATTCAATAACAGAAGGCAGAGGAATTTGGTTGTATTCTTGTTTTTGTTTGTAGAGAGAAGTGAAGTTTAGGTGGTGTTGTATGTATTATGTGCAAAAAACAGAGGGAGAAAGAAGGAAATGCAGGAGAGAGAGAGAAAATTGAGGTGGAAGGTGGAATTATGAAAAAATTTAATAAAAATATTCTTCGTTTATAGTTTGGTTCGAATTATTATTATTATTATTAATTTATTTTTATTTATTTTGATGATGAATGAATTGACTCGGTAAATCAAGAAGAGGTGTCTTGATGTATTATATTTATGGATGACATAGCTCAGATTGTTGAGACTCATGGCGAAATAATAGCTAAAGTGAATGTTTGGATATATTTCAGAGTCTATAGGGTCCAAGTTGAGTAATACTGAGGTTGGCGTGGAAGTGAGGTTTGATATATAAGTCATCTGAAAGAGAGACAGTTTCAAGTATTTTAGATTTATTATTCAAGTAAACGAGAGATTGATAATAATATCACATACTGTATTGGTGCAGAGTGGGTGAAATGGAGGCTTGTATCTGAGTCTTGTGTGATAAGAAGCAACCATTAAAACTTAAAGTCGAGTTCTACATTATGGTTATAATTAGACCATCTATGTTGTAGGCAGAGTATTAGCCAGTCAAGAACTTTCACGTTCAGAAGATGAAAGTTGCAAAAATGAGGATCTTGAGATGGATGTGTGAAAATACTAAAACAAACAGGATTACAAATGAAGATATTTGAGACAAGGCAATAGTTGCTTCAATAGATGACAAGATAAAAAAAACGAGAATAAAATAGTTCAAATATATAAAGAAAAAATGCTTGAATGCCTCCGATCCAAGAGTGTGAGAGGTTGATCATAACTGAATAAATTGGGCAAACAAATGAAATTGAAATTGAATGCTATCTCTACAAGTTCATATCAAATACAGCTGCTAATTTTATTATTTTAGGCAACTTCATAATTATAGGTTAAAACTAACAAATATAATATAATTATAATATATATTAGATAGAAAGACTCATTTATTCTTTTTATCATACCATCTATAGATTAGATTACATATAATTTTTATCCGTTAAACTTAATTGATACTCTTTGTTCCTAGTTACTTGTTCACTTTTGAATTGACACATTTATTAAGAAAATAATTAATGGCATAATGAGTTTACCATTTTATTCCTATTAATTATGAAGTGGATGAAAAGTTCTACATTTTTCAAAGTAATTAATCATTTAATTGAGGATATAATAGGTAAAGAAAAATTGTCCTTTCTTGATTTGTCAAAATGGACAAGTAATTAGGGACAACTATAAAAGAAAAAGTAGACAAGTAAATAGGGAGAGAGTGTAAATATTATGTATTGTGCATTTAATTATCGAACGTCTTCGAATGACTATTGATTTAATGTGTACATAAAGTGTAATTTTATTTTCGTATTAAAGTAAGATTCTTTTAATGTGTATATTGAGTGTAATTTTATTTTCGTATTAAAGTAAGAAATTGTTGAGGTTTTTTTTATGATACATTACAATTATTATTTTAATTATATAAAAGTTTCATAAAAAATAATAAGTACTAATAATAATTAAATTAATTACTTTTTATAAAATTATATTCTAAATTTAAATTGTAAGCAGGTGAGTTGAAAGCAACTAATGTGAAAAGTTTTATAGTTAACTAATTAGCTATTTAAACTCTCATATTGTTGATGAAGATTCAATTTTATCACCTTGTAATTTTCTCCTGACTCATTTCTCCTCTAGAATATAATATAATGTATGGGCTCATGAGAGTACAATAACTTTTTCATAGATTATTATGCAGTAAAATACTTATTAAATATTTAACTATACATTCAATTATTATTGTTATATAATATTAAATTAAAATTATTATATAAAAATCATTAATTTTAAAATTTTAATCCGCCTATTTTAATCTTTGTTTTTGTCACCTTGTGTAAAACGTGGATATTGCAATTCATATGTTTATCACATGATGTTTGTTGGTATTTTTATAAGATTTGTTTGATTATGAATTTTTTTTTAAAAAAAAAAAATCAATGTTTGATTATAAAATTCAAATACAATTTGAAGTTATTGAAGTTTGAAAATACTAAAATCTTTTTCTTTTCTTTTTCACTTTTACTATATATTTTTTTCAAATTTTATCCTAAAATATTTATTTTGATAAAAATAACTCTATTTAAATTATATTTCATGTTTCAATTATGTTTTATATTTTTAGGAAGAGTATATTCAAACAATAAAATATTATTTACAAAAATTATAATCAAATATTATAACTCCATATTTCAAAATTCAAAATAAAGTAAAAATTTTGCAATAGTATGTACTAGCTCATATATGGAATCTAATCTATAAAATTTTATAATTATTTATTTTGAGAAGATTTATTTGTATAATTCAGTAAATTAGTTGAGTTACAGATTTTGCTAGTTTTTAAAAGTTTGACGTAAAAAACATATTTAGAAAAATATATATTTAAAATATAAATATATTTTTTTTTTATAAAAGTATGAGCAAACACAATTTCAACTCTAATCTCAATAATTTTAAATATATATTTTATTTTCATAAAATCAAAGGCTCCTATATATTTTCCCTATTTTTTTCTATTATAATTTATATTATATTAAAAAAGTTGTTTGTCTTTTCTCTGCGCACAATGGAGTGCGTGATGATTGGTGAATATATGATTATTTTATATTGTTCTATCGAATCAAAATCGATAAGTCGAATCGAAAAAAATTATTAAGTTATTAATAATGAATTATTGATTTAGTCGTTTTGATAATAGTTTTGATTTTTAAATTATTAGGTTATCTGTTCTTAGCTGTTTGAGATTTTTTCTCAACGGATTATCCAATAATCAATAGTGAATTAAATAATTATATTTATAACATTTGGTATATAAAGTCCTTGACTTAGAATTAATTTCATACTTTCATTTCTGTCTATCTCAAACTTTCAGTTATTCTATAATGTGACAGTGTTTGTTTTTGAGTAAGATATAATCTATCAACTTATGTGCATAGTTCATTTGGTTTGTCACTTTGTTTCCGAATGATTTTTCATCATTCATATATATATATATATATATATAGGAGGGAGGTATTGTATTTTAGGGGAATTGTTGGTGGGGAAAATGAAAGTGATTGGACATACTATTATAATGGTTCTTCTTGTGACAGCAATGGTGCATTCACTATTCCTTTTTCTAGATTCTTTCAATTTTTATGGATATTTTATTTTAAACACCAATATTTAATTTGTGATCATTTTTAAAAAGATTTTTTTTTACAGATATCCTTTTGATTTCGAAATTTTATTAAATATATAATGTTTGAGAAGTTCAAAGAAAAATAATCAAATTAAAATTTAGATATACAACTTCATGTTAAATGATTGATTCAAGTTTTTCATTTTGCTCAAAAGTCTCCATCAATTACATGTATAATAGTTCTCTTTCTGTTTGTTTTCATAAAAAATTGTACTCCTTTTCTTTAAAAAATATAAAGTATTAAAAAAAATTAATGTTAAAAAGTATTTAATATCAACTAAGACATTTAGTCTGATATTAACATCAAATAAATATATTAAATTACTTCAGAATATTCCCTTAGGAATTAGAATAAAAAGTTGGTCATAAATTGAAAGGAACATTATGGTTGTTAAGTATCTCTATATAAAAATTCTGACAGTCAAATAAGTCACAATTTAGGGTGAAATTATAATATTGCAAGTTTGAAATTAATCATAAGAGAATATTTTTGACCAATTGAGTAATTTCAATATACATATTAAGATTATTATTATTTTAAAAAAAAGTTGCCACTCAAAATTGTTCCACTTCGATTTCTACTTTCCTTAAGCGAGAACGAGTTTTTTCAAGTTGTGCAATAGCACTTCCATGCTAGGCAACCTGATATAACATTATTTTAATTGGTATTTTTTCTTTCGCCCCTATTTTCTATATATAGGGTATAATTAAAAGTTAATAGTCAAAAATACAATTAAAATATTCTTATTTTTTGAGTTTACTGAACTACTAGGTGTGCGTTTGAACTATGATCAACTATTTATCAAAACATATATCAATGATCAATTGTTTCCTTTTCTTACCTGAAATATCATTGTCGTTCATATGAAAAAAAATGAACAACTAATAGTTGAGATATATGTTGATTATAGTTGATGATAGTTCAATCGCACGCCTAATAATTTTGATTTAATACTCTAATGTACAATTTTTGAGGAAAAGTAGTTACATTTCTTTTATATCACAACATGGAAAGATAATTGGCACAAAATAATATAAAATCCTCTAATGAGGCAAAAATGTCTAAATTTCATGTCATCGTCATCTAGGCTAATAGGCACGTTTTCCAAAGTCATAATATTTCTAGATCAAGGAGGAGGAAGTCAAGATACCTTTTTCTTAATTAAAAGTTCAAAAAGTTCTTTTTTTTCTAGTTAGACAAATTAATTTGTTTTATACGTTCAATATTAAATAAAAAATAATTTGAATAACTTGGCTTGATCTCGAGTTACTATTACCTTTTTACCATCACAAAACGCAAATTGGATGGTTGTTACGTATTGTTTCATAATATATTGTATTGAATTATATTGTTTCATACTATATTGCTTTAATAAATATAGTGTTTGGATAAATTGTATCGTTCTCCGCCATTACATAATGTCACATATCCATAATTTGAATGATAAACCTAAAAAAAAAATAGGGTATATAGAAGGTAGAACTACTATGAAAAATTAGGGTAAACAATAAAAGAGAATTATTAAATATAAATAAAGATAAAATGAAAAGAATATTAAGGTAATCAATTGCACCAAATCGATCATTACATAAAATATGTCATTTCATTGCTATCTAACAATGAATTTAAATAATATTACAATAGAATACACCGGGTAACAACTATCCAAACAAGGTGATAAGAGTAAAATAAAATAAAATAAAAAACTAACTAATTTATGAAAATTTTACACAAATCTCATAGTGTTAAGAGTTAATTACATCTTATCCCAACTCTTTTCCAAAGTACAAAAATTTCTTAAATTTGGTGAAATCCGGATACATCTCAAATGTTCCGATACATCACGTCCCAATTTCGGATACATCCCTCAACGTCCTGATACATTGTGTCTGGGTTCAAATACATCACTCAACGTCCCGATACATCGCGTAAAGAGATGTATCCAACTGATACATCGAGTAAAGTGATGTATCAGAGAATAAGAGAGAGTAGGGTGTTTTGTATTTTTTTCAAATAATAGGTATGATAAAATAAGTTGTGTATTTAGGTAACTTTTCCCTAATTTATCTCTTATTTTTTCCAAAATTATAATTATTTTAAATAGTTATTTTTAGTAATTGTGACAAGTAAAATAGAATATAAAAGTATTATTGATTCAAATTAATGGAAATCTTGATTTATATCCACTTGCTGAAAGATAAAAGAGAAAATTCTGTGTGCCATTTTCACTTTTTTCTAAGTCTCTTTACTCTTTTCTTGATTCTCCCAACCTATATACCCATGTAAAATTAAAAATGCCTAATTTTCTATTTATAATATGTTGATTTTTCTAAAAAAATAAAATCGTATATGACAATTATTTTGTTATATTTTGACACCTTTCGATGAAAAATGGCGTCTTCGCTACCAATATAATATAGTTTTGTGAATCGGGATAAATCAGGTCACGCTAGTGGTCTTATATATTATAATAACAACAATATGAATTTAAATTAATCGAATTCATATATAAATTTCGAATATCAGATGAGTGACCAAAGAAATAAAAAGTGGGTAATAAATAAAGATGGTATGGTGTGTCGTTCTCTTTAGTGTGGTCCAAAGTAGATGCCTTGTGACACAAAATATAATTGCAAATAAATATGAGTTGTTTTTTTCTATAATGACCATTTGATCACATGAATAATGCATTTGACGTTAATTCCTATATATATATATAAATAAAGATATACTAAATTAAAAATGACAGTTCGATGTACAAAACATCCTGCATTCACACAAAGTTCATGAAAGTATATTAATGATTGCTTTCACGATTTAAACTCGTAACTCATAAATAATTTGACAGAAGACAATTTTAGTGTTGCTACAACCCTCTCCTTTAACTATATTATATACTCATCATATAAATTTCATATTAAATTCTTATTTTCTCAAATGTACAAAAAGATGTGTCACTACTCTTGAACGGCCAAACATAGAAATAAGGATTTTGATTTAGTGATAAATATTTTATCATATTGATACGAAGATGTTTTAATTAGTTGGGGAGCGTTTTACTTTTAATATAAGATTTTTAACATAAATTTAAATTTAATCGGACTGAATATGTACCAAAAGAAACTGTTGACAATGAAGAATCTAATTCTCTGCCTTTTTCATGAGCATCCTTTGAGATTTAATTCTCTTCTTTTTTCGTACTAATAATTATTATATATTTTGACCTGTGCCCTAATATTAAAGTAGCAATATTATTATTTAAAGAGTGATTGTGGGAGATTTTTTTTTTTTTTGTACTTTGAATTTTTTTCTTCTCATTTTCAATTTTCATGATTAGGGAAGGAAAATATATAAAGAGTGGTAATTTCAGAGACCTTTTTAAATTTTTGGTTCATAACTATCATATTCTTTGGTAGGATAAGTTATGCATGTATTAAATTTTATACATGTGATATCATATTTGGTAATTAGTTAGGAGGTACGTTTTTAATGTATAAAATTAATATGGTATTAGAAAAATCTCTCAATCAAAGTGGAAAAGAGAGAAAATATGAAGTTTAATAATCGAGATTGTTTGGTAGCTAGTAAAAAAACAAGTTTAATCATGTAGATCAATTAGACTTCATATAGTACAAGTGTCAGAATATAATATTATACAAATTTATAAAAATATATACATAAAATATCTAGTTTTACGAAGAGACCAACCACGAGTTTCGATACTTTATTTTTTGCCTCTAAATTCGCCATTGCATGTAATAGTTATGTAGATTTTTAAATTGCAAACTTAATTGTTCATGTGCAATTTCAATTAGTCCAATGATAAAAATGGCATAAAATCTTATGTTAGATGAATCGAATCATACAACATAATAGTAATATTTTGTTGAAGGGAGTTCGATTATACATAGCTCCGCCTTGATTAAATTAACAAGGATTAGATAATATGAAATGAAAAAAAATAAAGTACACTTTTTTTTTTAAATAATTAATATATCATATTAATATGAATCAAATAATATAAAATGGAAGAAATATATACATTTTCAAGTCAAACATAAAACAATTGATGTAACAAACTCCTAAAGGTAGGCATGATCATCGTATGGATACCTGAGTTACGTGATAATGATTGATACTCCATACCTTCTAATTTAATACTATTTATTATACACGTAATTTAAGAAAATTTAAAAAAAAGAACTTTCAAAACTTGTGATAGATCATTTATTAAGGATAACATATGATTTTTTTTTTAAAATATCTCTTTTTTGGAATCTCGTAGTCGCTATAACTTCTATCACAATTTTTTAGGTGAGCATGTTATGTGTACCGAGTAAATTCTTCACTTTGGAATAGCCGGTAAACCATATCAGAGATGTAAACTGCATTAGCAAGCCATATCCGATCTACTCAACTAAGAATACATGGAAGGGGACCAAATTATGCGTGTGGATAATCACCCTCCAAATCAACCGAACTATCCCGAAAGACAAATTAATTAAATTATTTAAACAAACTAAAAAAGCATACGACCATATAAAATGAAAAGGAGTACTACTACTTTTCCTTGATCGCGGTTTCGATTGTTTGTTTTAATTTTTTTAGCTCATTTCAAAGGAATATTTTTTTGATGATTCTTAATTTCAACTTTCAATCTGACATATTTAAAATCACAATATTAAAAAATATTTTGATATATTATTTTACACATCTCTTATTTAAAATTATGTATCAAATCGAAACGAATAGAATATATTCTACTTTGGCGGTGTTGTTCATGCATTTTAATACTACACCATATACCTTCCAACCAATTTGATATTGAATGGCGATCCTCAACAATAGTTTGTAACTACGTCTTACATCACTTATATGCAATGTTTATGCCTTGTTACATCACAAAAAAAAAGTCTTTGACCTTATCTAGAAACATTTTAGGACCCTTTTGGTTATAAAAAATATTCATTTATTACAAAATATTTTTTCACTTTATTTGAAAATCGATGTTTTATGATTGAAGTTAGATTAAATTTCTATTCGCTATCTGATACCCACATTGGAGCACAACTAAATTCAACTTCGCGCCGGGAAGTTCCATATTGTAGGTAAAACGCTCCCTAACAAAGATGACTTCATACCCAGAGAGACTAAAACCCGAGACAACTGATTAAGGATGAAGAAAAACTTACTACTCCACCACAACCTTTGTTGGTAACTTCAATTTGTATTTCAAATTTGAAAAAGAACAAATTATATCTTGTTCGCCCCATTCACTTTTCACTTTTAAAGTTGCATTTAATTACAAAATATTATTCCAATATTCTTTGTGAAAAGTACAATCAAACACAACTCCGACTTCATAAATTCCAAACAAAGTGAAAAAATTTGAAATATACGGTCAGACACCTACTTAGTAGTCCAATTAGCTAAGTTGGTCGACTATTTGAACTTTTACTTTATTGAAGAATTTAATATTCCACCTTGTAATTCCACTCCCCGTTCCGCGTTCCCATTCCCCCATTTATAATAATGATTAAAAAAATAGAAGTCTACCTTAATCCCAAAAGAATATATTTTGATAACTTTCAACTAGAGAACCCCTCCCCCTTTTGAAAGACCAGTTAGTTTTGTTATTTGCTGTTGCTTCTGTGATGCATAGAGTCAAAACACCCCTTCAGTTCAAGCTCTTTGCTATATAGTAAGGTCAGAAAACACTATGGATATTAAAAGGCAATAGAAAAAACAGAAAAATAAAACACAATCTATTGGCCAATCATGTTTTTGCCCCAAATGTTAAGCCAAGGCAATAAAGTTTCTAATGTTTCAAGTAAATGAAGGGATGTGTCAAATATCAGATCTTATTCAAAGTTCCATGGAATATGAACACTTCTGCTTAGTGGAAAAATCAACTCCTTTCTACAAATTAGTTGAATGCCTCGAGCAACGTCGCGTTACATCCACCTTCTTCAAGTGGCATATTGTGTTATCACCAAGAACCCAAAGACGAGAACTATATACAATGCCTCGTGCATTTGGGTGAAATTTTCATCTGTTTGCTGCACATTTTCCACCTACATTCACTAAGATTCAAGTACAACTCCATGTTCCAAGAGCTCAGATAAAACGCTTCTCATTTTATCCACTGACACAGGTTTTAGGATAACTCCATCCATACCAACTCTCATGCAGTTTTCTTTAGTAACTCTGTCTGTGTTCCCAGTCAGTGCCACAATAAGTGGCCTACCGTGACGTTTCCCAAACCTTTCATGTATCACTACAGCGACTTCATAACAGTTTATACCTTGCATGCTGACATCCATGAAAACTACCTTGTGTTCATGTGTAACAACTCTCAAGCACTCATCACGTGAGCCAACAGTAGTTACATCACATCCAAGGTGTGTAAGCAGACCCTTGGTTACCATCCTGCTAACCCTGCATGAAGGAGTATAAGAAACAGAAACAATTCTGATAACTAATGTCAACTAATCATATAATCAGGTAGGATAAATAATAAAAATAATAATAATAATGAGGTAAAATCAAAGAGAAAAGAAAAGCAACGATCACACAGAGT
>JAJOOR010005564.1:0-74908 GCA_036250505.1 Solanum acaule | reverse complement strand
GTAACAAATAATTGATTGTAGTTTAGAGGACAAGTGAGCAAGATTCAAAATTCGGTTGTTATCAATGAGAGAGAGAAACTAGGGTGTACGTGTTCCCCATAAGCTCATAACACAGTAATCCTAGTAATAGTAATCCCTTCCTAGTGTATCACATGCAAAGTGGTAAGTTATGTATCTCTTAATCCTTGGTCCGGCAAATAGAAAATTTCACCCCGCACCTTGGTCCGGCTATGTGTGTATAATTTACTAACTCTTACCTTTACCTCATATTAGACATCACATCAACGTATGACTTAGTTTTAACCCTCGCACCAATTGACATTAGACTATTAGATAGTATCACACTAAATCTATGTTGATAATTTTTTTCTTATTAACTACCTCCTTGATTCGGCAACTAGCCACAAGGCGAGTTCTAACGTTGCGTATCGCTAAAAAGACTTCTAGACGAAAGAATTATCAATGCATGCAATAAGACTATTCAAGAATTACTTAGTTACTATTCATACTTTGTTAATCGCTCATGGTTTCCACAACCCTAGTTGTGGATTTAGTTACCATAATAGCAAGAACACAATTCATATTTTTAGAAGAAGAATTCATGAACTTACGTAATAAGTAGAAGAAACCCAGAATCTCCAATTGAAATTCAAAGAAAGAATCTTTATAAACCAAAAATAGGAAATCAAATTGCTATTGTTTGCAAGTTAATTCCCAAGAACACACCAAGAACTAAAAGTTTACAATAAAGTCTAACCCCCAAAAATGAGGTTTATATACCCTATTTTATAGAAAACATAGTCCTAAACAAAAAAGGAAATGAAATACAAAAATAAACTGCTGGACGTGGCTTCAATCGATGAGACTGACCTACGGATCGGAGATCGACGGTCTGTAGGTCCATTCCGTGGCTCAGGACTTAGACACTTTCTCAAAAGCTTGGAACCTTCAACTTTCATATGCAAATGACGGACCTGCAGAACGGACCGTAGGTCGACCTACTGTCCATGGGTCCCCTCTCGTGGCTCCAGACTTAGACTTTTTCATCAGGTACTGGAACTCAAACTTTCTGATACTAATGACGGACGTGCAAGACGACCTGTAGGTCGACCTACGATCCGTTAATGGCTTTTATGGTTCTACACTTGGTTAGATTTCCCTGATGCTCCATCGTGACACCAATCTACAGAGTGTAACTGGACCTATGGTCCGTAGGTCACCTCAGCAGATGGCTCCTTCTACAGAAATTCAGTTGACGTCTCTCTCAACCTCGTCCGAGTCTATTTCCTACAAATATAGCACAATAATCATTAGTTCTAATACAAAATGGCCATAGACACACACAACTCTTACATGAAATGTATTAAAAATACTGAAAACTCACGGTATATGAGATACATTCAATCTTTTTCAAGATTCTTCTTCAAGGTAAGTTTTTATCCAAGAATTTAATTCTTTCCAACTCAAATTCCTCCATAAAATTATGAATCACTATTGAAAATCATAATTCTTTACCATAGAGATTTTAGGAAACTAATTCAAGAATCTCAAGAAAGGTTTTCTTGACTGTTTACCTTCAAGCTAGGGTTTCAAGACTTCTAATGACGTTCTTCTTCAAGATTTTTTAAGAACCTTGTTCATCCAGGCATGTAAGGCTATCATAGTGTTGGACTAGTTCGTCCTCATGCCGTACATCTACCTCCAAATCAATAAATCAGAAATCTAGGATTCTACCCCTAGATTTGAGTATTCTTGAGATAAGTTGATTTTGTCTTTTTGAATTCTTGATTGTTTTAAAAATTATATTCCTAATTATTGAGTTTCTATATTCTTACTGATATCCTTGAGTTGATTTATTCATGTCTATATTTCAGCATGAACCCTATATTGAGTTGTAAATCTTGAGAAGCATTTGAAAGCCAACACTTGAGTTTTTGAGAAAGTTAAGATGAGTTTTAAGAAAGAGATTCTAAAACATGATTAGTATGACAATCTACTATGAAATAATTGTTTAAGCAAAATGGTATCTAGTTATGTCATCAATGTTTAAGCAGTATGGTATCTAGTATGTCATCAATGTGTAAGCAGTATGGTATCTGGATATACCCTCAATGTTTATGTAGTATGGCTTCCCGAGTCATCAATGGTCATATTAAAATATGATTTTGAGAAAAAAAAATTCAAGTATGAATTAAGTAAGAGTTTAAAGGGAATATGTATTCCCAAATGTATCAGTTTTTACATTGATAAAAGAGAAACTTTGATTTCTTAATGAATTATGAGTTCAAAAGATATTTCTAGAGCAGTTACTTCTTTTAAGAGGGTAATTTGAGCAATTATCTCAAAATAGAAGAAGTGTTGTGTTTTTAAAGATATGAGCATGAGTTATTTATATTATTGGGAGTAGTATTGAGCATCAATATGGGGATGAGTTCAGATAACTCAAATCCTCATAAACCATGTGTGCCAACATGGGTAAAGGATCATACTTTTTAGATGATTCCTTATTGGTTTTTAAGCATAGCTTAGTGGCTCAACTTAGTTGAGGAGTTCTATACCACTTGCAAAGGTATAAGACAGTTCTGACAACATGGGAGAGAGGTTGTATCATCATGTAGCTCATAGTGATGGTTGTCGGTTAGAGAATCTCCCAAATAGAGTTAATATTTTGTTTTTATTATATCACTTAATATGTTGAGTTCAGAGATGAGTATGTATTTTGTAAAGTTTTAATGATATCATTTGTTTATTTCTTTACATTCAGTAGAGTATATATCAATATCTATTGCAGTCCTTTGATTCCGTTATTTTTATATTCATCTATATTACATACTCGTGTATTTAATGTACTGATGTCATTTCACCTGCATCTTTTAATGATGTAGATACAGGTTCTTAGGATCCTCAACAAGAGTCCGTTGAGATCATTTCGTCAGCTTTTGAGTAAGACCTCATTGCTTCTGGAGGACTCCAGTTTTATGAGTTATTAGTAATAGTTTTGAGGTGTAGTTGGTCTTTTCCCGACACTCATCTTTATACAATAGAGGCTTCATAGATAGACAATTTTGGAGAGTCTTTCAGTTTCAGATATTTTATTTAAAACTTATGTTTCACGGTAAGTATATTCAGCAAAGTTTTGAGATTCAGTAGACTGTTTTTAAACATTTCATTTAATTTGATGTTTATGTATGCTCAAGTTAGTCTTCCGCTTGCATTCAACCAGTATGAGGGTTCTTTAGGGGACCAACAACGGTTCTTGAATGCCGGCTATGTTCAGGATGTAGGCTCGGGTCGTGACACACTTGGTATCATAGCACAAAGTTCATGTGTCCTAGGGTGTCTATGAAGCCATGTCAAGTAAGATCTTTTTTATTGTTTGAGGGCTTCTTTTCTATAAATGAGGGAGTACAAACATTTAAGAAAAGTTTCCCTTCTTTCATACTCTAAATCAAGTAGTAGAACTATGTCATAAGTATTCATACTCGTGCATTTCTTAGATCCATTCGACTACCCCTCATACTCAAGGTAGTAAAGGAAAAGTCAGTTCTTTATCAATGAGTTGCTCTCAGCAAAAGTCTTGAGAGAGACATGAGACTGTAGAGGGGCTTGAGATAAGCCCGTGAGTGAGTGAAGTGTTGAGTTTCGAAAGAAACACTCATATTCATATAAATCATGCGTTCAAGATAAAAGCGAGATGTACTCTCTTTTCTAAACTTTATTTCAGTTGAGACCCCTGTGAGGAAACATATTTTAGAGCTTGGGTAGTAATTGTACTCAAAAATATAATATGAGTTATTAGGTTATAAGAAGTAGTAGAAAAAGTGCCCAAAGTTGGAATAATGCATACAGAAGTTTAGTAATCTAAGAAATGGAGATAGTGATGAGGCAAATTATTTTATGGTAGTCATGCGCCCAATAAGTTATTAATGATGAGTATTTCCTTATAGGTAGACTAAGAAGTGATGCGTTTGTGAAGATTTCATGATAGAAGGTATAGTAATAGTTACTCGTAAGGATAAATTAAAATATACTTTATCCAGAAAGAAGTTTATGATGAGGGGTCAATGCATTAGTATTGGCCAAGTATATGTGTGGAATTAAATAGTAGAGTGTTCATGAGGTGATAGCTCTAAACTATGCTTATGATTCTAAGGAGAAGACCATAATATTCAGAGGGTTACAAAGTAATTAGGAAATAGTGTATAGCGAATGGGTAAATAGAACTTAAGTTGTGAAAAGAAGGGTGACAATAAATTGTAAGTGTAAAGACTGAGAGATAAAGATTGACTACTTGTCATGAGGTTTTAGTGGGCGAGTGTTTCTTAATTTGCATTTAGTAGTTGTAAGTTAGTATAGTAAGCGACCAAACATATAGATATCCGGGTTTAGTAATAAACATTAAGCTTGAATTTGAGATGAGAGTTGTGATAAAAAAGAATGGAAACATGAGGGTAATGATGTTAGTTTGAGATCTAATCTAGTAGATTTGACATAGAGTAGGTATGAAATTAAGTTGTTACCTTTCACAAGTGTGAGTGGTACAAGTATGAGATTCTAACTTTTATATAAGAGGAATGAAGTGTGGCTAAGTCATTAGATTAACAAGATAATTAAGAGGTGTACTCGAGATCAAATGTAGTTAGACAAGGTTCTAATTAAGTTAATCATTATTTTACATGTGTGCCTAGATAGTATATTTGAGCTATTAATGTGTAATAGGCTAAGTTAAGCATTAATTTTCTTCCCTTAAGATCTACAAGAAGCAGCCTTATAAGCCATTGAGAAGAGGTTAAGAGAAGCATCTTAGAAAGAGGTCTTAGAAGTAGTCTTAGTACCTGCTTATAGAGAGTTCAATAGCCATTAGATAAGTCTTTCCCGAGTATTCGAGCAAATGGAATGTAGACCAGTTTAGAGATGATCAGAATAGATCCATGACTTTAGAGTGTCAACTCCAAAGTTAAGGGGGATATGATAAGATGAGAAATCAAGTCAAATGTTGAGGATGAGATAGTGATGTCTTTAGAAAGAGTTTTAGAGATTTATCAATCCATTCATACTTTAGCGTATTCCTCCAAGTTCAATTACTACAACATCTTATTGACGTTTCTAATATTAGAATTGTGTCTATGACCTATGCTCATACACTTCAGAGAGTTTCACATCTATGCTCAGTTTCTAGAATGAGGGGAAAAGACTTTAGCCCATTAACCTCGAGCTTAATCCATAAAGTTGTGGATATCAGTACCATGCTATGAACCTATTTATATAAGCAATCATGTCTCACAAATTCATGATTTACTCTCAAGTTCTAGCAACATAATCTTATGTCATGCATATTCTTATATCAGAATTCTTGAATTAATCGTGCTTATGATCTTTCGCCCTAAAGTCCTTTGAGTAATCCTTTTTCTAGTTTTGAGACTGGTGCTGATGATTGTAGTGGTGTGATGATAGAGAAGAGGATTGTTATTTATTTTTGTGATAGTGATGATATGTTTATTCTACCTAAGGTTATAATTATGAAAGAAGAAGGAGATAATGTTTTACAATGAGTAATTAGTCATTTTCTATTAGTGATGCATGAAAGTTCTATTGGTAGAAGTGACGAGTGAATGAGGAATTCTTATAAGGATTGATTAGTAAGAGTCCATGGAGGGGTTATAGTACTAGGCTTGAATATGATGTTGGTGGCATGTGGATGAATGGATGATGCATTAAGTGGTTCTTGATTAAGACTCGAGGTTGGTTGAATGTAGTTATTGGGAAAAGTATTCTTGGGATGATATTTCTTATAGAGGTATAAAACCCGAATCTCGTGATTTAAATTGGAATAATCACCTTATATTAAGTACTTTTTGATTTTGAGTTAGGCTTGAATATAGTAAGAGTAACCCCTTCCATCTGCAGTTTAACAATCATTCGAGGACGAATTATCCCATGGAGAAGATATTGTAACACCCCAAAATATCCTAAGTTAAGACTCGAGCCATTCTTCATTTACATGTAGGGTCATATCAGGTGATTCATAAATTACCCATTTGCGTAAAGGTAAATTTTTATGTGTGGGAATTATTTGGATATAAATTAAGGTCACTAGAATCCCCTAGCATAAATTAGAGTTGAAAGTTTCCTAATCGATTAAGTTTTGATGTAAGATTCTACTTGGGTCAACTTCAAATGACCATATCTCTTAGAATATAAAGAGTTATTTGGCCCATAACCTATCAAATTAAAAGTATTTGAATCTTCTTTGCAATGCTACCAATTTCGAGTCAATCCAATTTCTGAATAAAAAGTTATGACATTTTAGTAGTTGTTGTAGTGCAGTTCCGTTTTAGCCGCGGGAAAATTCTAAATAAGATAATTTTTTTCTCCTTATACAACTAGGAAAATCTTAAAAACGGATTTCTTAACTCCTATAAAGCCCTAAAAAAACATATTTTCATATTTTAATTCATCAATCTCTTCTCTCTCAAACCCTTAGAAAAAACCTTAAGGAAAAAACAATGTAGAAGACTCCATTCAAGATTCTTTCAATCCTTTTCAAGATTCTTTTTTAAGGTAAGTCTTTCTCCAATAATTTCATTCTTTCCAACTGAAATTCCTCCATACAATTATGAATCACTAATGAAAATCATAATTCTTGGCCATGGAGATTTCAAGAAACTAATTCAAGACTTCAACAAAGGTTTTCTTGATTGTTTACCTTCAAGCTAGGGTTTCAAGACTTCTAATGAAGTTCATCATCAAGATTCCACAAGAACCTTGTACTTCTAGGTATGTAAGGCTATCATAGTGTTGGACTAGTTCGTCCTCACGCCCTACATCTACTTTCAAATCAATTAAAGTGAAATCTAGGATTCTTCCCCTAGATTTGAGTATTCTTGAGATAAGTTGGTTTTGAGTTCTTGGATTCCTGATTCTTTTAAAAATTCTATTCCTAATTATTGAGTTTCTATATTCTTATTGAGATCCTTGAGTTTATTTTTTCATGTTTATATTTTAGCATGAACTATATTTTGAGTTATAAATCTTGACAAGTTTTTTGAAGCCAACACTTGAGTTTCAAAATGAGTTTATGCAGTATGGTATCAGGATATACAATCAATGTTTATGTAGTATGACTTCCTGAGTCATTAATGATCATATTAAAATAAGATTATGAGAAAGAGTTTTAAAGTATGAATTGACTAAGAGTATAAAGGGACTATGTATTCCAAAATGTATCTGTTTTTACATTGATAAAGGGGAAATTTTGATTTCTAAATCAGTTATGAGTTCAAAGGATATTTCTAGAGCAGTTACCTCTTTTAAGAGGGTAGCTTGATCAATTATCTCAAACCAGAGGAAGAGTTATGTTTTTAAACATATCACATCGATTTGGGGATGAGTTTAGACAACTCATAATCCTCATAAACCATGTATGCCAACATGAGTAAAGGATCATTTTTTTTAGATGATATCTTATTGGTTTTTAAGCATAGATTAGTGTATCCACTTAGTTGAGGAGTTTTATACCTTGGAAAGGTATAACACAGTTCTAGTAGTGTGGGCAAGACGACGTATCATTATATAGCTCAGAGTGATGGTTGTGGGTTAGAGAATCTCCCAAATAGAGTTAAAAGTGTATTTTTATTATATCACTTAATATGTTGAGTTCGGAGATGAGTACGTATTTAGTAAAGTTTTCATGATTTCATTTATTTATTTCTTTACATCCAGTTGAGTATATATCAATATCTATTACAGTCCTTTCATTCTGTTATTTCTATATTCCGCTATATTACATACTTGTACATTCAATGCACAGATCTCATTCAACCTGCATCATTTAATGATTTGGATACAAGTTTTTTGAAACCTTAACAAGAGTCTGTTGAGATCATTTCGTCAGCTTTTGAGTAAGACCTCCTTGTTTCCGAAGGACTTCAGTTTTGTGAGTTATTAGTAGTAGTTTTAAGGAGTCATTGGTCTTTTTCCAACACCCATCTTTATACAATAGAGGCTTCATAGATAGGCAGTTTTGGAGAGTCTTTTAGTTTCAGTTATTTATTTAAAACTTATGTTTCATACTAAGTATTGTTGAGTCCACTAATTGGACTCATTTAGGGCTTTATTTTGATAGGAATAGTGTCCTCAAATGCTTATTTTGTCTTAATATCTGATGAAAAATCTTAAGTTTCAGGTATTTGAAGTTTTAGTGGAAGCATGAACACTTAGACGCAAAAAGGAACAAAAAGGCTCAAAAGAACAAAGAAGCTGAAGCCTGCGCATTGCCAAGCACTCTTGGTGATTCACCAAAGAGACGCACTCCACCCTTCGTTCCAGTACGCGAAGCCTTGAAGAAGCGGAATTAGAAAGGCGATGAAATGAGCATTTGGCGTTTCGCCAAAAAATTCCGCGAAGCAGTACTAGGTCGCACGATGACACAGAGCACTATGATGCTGAAGGCTAGTGCAAGACGGCGACGAACTACACCAAAGGGTGAATCGCCGAGTTAATCGGCGGTTCCGACTAACCTTGCCGAAAGATCCGCCAGCACTATTTTCTGAAGTCTATAAATACTGAACTTGTTATTAATTTTTAAAAGTGGAACATTTATTTTAATTTCCAGAATAGAATAGTACTTTTTGGGATATTTTCTCTCAAGTTTGGAGAGGGTTCTTGGGAGACTTGAAGAAAGAAGGATTTCATCTTCCCCAAGTTGGAAGTGGGTCTTCTCCATTCTTCTTCCTTTTCTTAAATCAAGATTTAATTCCTTACACCCAATTGATTTTAGTATCATTTTAGGTGTATTTTGTTATTTCTTGATGTGTGGCTAAAAACCCCCATTCTTGGGGTGTGATTTAGCAAATATGTGTTGATATTGTTGTTAGGTCTTGCTTGTTGATAGGATAGATGTATTTTAATGGTGATTTCACCTAGTGGTTGTGGTTTAATTTAATGGTTTGTAGTTGCAAATACAAAACCACCCATGTGTTTTCGGCTTGACCGAGAGGGAGGTCGCGAAACCAAGACTGCTAGACTGATGGCCTAAGGAGATGGTTGACATGAGGTTCAGCCCGGGAGGGTGAGCCCTAGTCCCATATCCTAATACTCAGCTCGAGAGAGTGAGTGGGGTAAGGCATAGGCTGGCCTTCATGCGGCAAATGGGTGTCCGAGAGGAACACATTTAAAATGGGGTAAGTTGCCCGAGAGGGAACTTATTTCCATCTAAAGCTTAGCGTAGTCACTATTATCTTGCAAATTTCCTATCGAAAGCATGTACCCAACGATTTATCTCAACTTGTATTGTGGTCACACCCCAAGAACTTGTCCCCATACTTGATTTTCTTATTATTTTTGTTATTTTTTTACTACTTGTGACAGGACCCCCATTTGATATTTGACACCTTTGTGTCACCCCTTTTAATTTACAATGTTTTTAATCGTTAGGTTCTTTAGCTACGACTAGTTTGAACATAATTTTATTTTTCTACTAATTCTCAAAGCCACTCCCTTGGGACACGACCCCAACCCTTGGTTGGGTTACTCTATTATCGACGATCATAAACACTCATACTATAGTTTAGTGTCATTGGTCACAATAAGCATCAAAATGGTGCCACTGCCGGGGAGTGGTGTTACGTGAGATGTAGTTAAACAGAATTCTTATTTTTCTTAGTTTTAATTTTACTAATCTTAGTTGTAGTTTTGTTTTGCTTGTCTGAAGACCAACGCAGAGAAACAAAAATGGATGAGCACTATGGATATCACATAGATCATCCTCTCCTGAAGCTATTGAACCTCAGGGATAACCTACTGATGTTCAAACAGGCAGGGGAAGATACAATTTTGGAATTGTGGCTGAGATTCAAAGCAATTTTGCAGACATGCCCATCTCATGGAATGCCTGATAAGACACTGCTGGATTATTTCTATCGGGGTCTCAAAATGGAAAATAGAAGCATAGTTGAGCACCTTTTCGAAGGCGGAATGCTAAACCAACCCTATGAAGTTGTCACAACACTACTTGATAAAATGGTTGAAACCAACAAAGAAGCCCAAAAGAAATATGAATGAATTAAGTGGTGGCGCAAGTAGATGTTCTATTCAAATGGATGATCGGATTGGAAGAGTAAGCCAAGGAGAAGGAAAATAACTTCTCCCTTTGAGAGTGCAAATAGAGAAAGAGGCATGAGGATGTGCAAAGCGACGATACCTCTTCACTTATCCAACATAAACTAGACGAGCACGACAAGAAACTAAATGACATGAAGGAAAACATTGATATGTTAAACGAAGTAACTACTTCGAACTCCATAACCATTCAGCTACAAGATGCTCAAATCACCTATTTAATGATGGGTCACTATCTTCCGTTCGCTGAAGATTCACCTAATTACACCATGGGTGATTCCGAGGACGAAGAGTAGTCTTTGACTTGCATCGTGCCGCGACATTAACTCAGGCGCTGTTTGGGAGGCAACCCAAAACCCCATATTATCTTATATTTGTGTACTAGTAAATTGATAGTGTCTTAGTTTTACAGATTGAGGTGTAGTAGGTGCCAAAGAGATGCAAAATGGCGAGCGGCAGACCCAGTTGGTGAGTCGCCGAATACGCTAGTGATCAAGGCTACTTCGCCATTTGACTCAAGGCACCCTCTGAACCTGGAGTATGTAAAATTCAGGGAGCTCAGGAAAGTTTTGGCGATTCTCCCACCTGATCGATGACCCAGATGGTCACCGCCATTTGAATATCCACAGCTGCTGACAAGTTCTATAAAACTCGACAAAGTAAAAATTTGTTTGGCGAAGTGCCGAATCACTCAGAAATCAAAGCGCTGCCACCGAATGGGAACGAACTGGATAAGCTGCAGGCCAACACACAAAAAGGTAGCTGATTAATCACTCGAGAGTGTGGGTTGAAGATAGGCACATTGGAATGCTAAGAAAAGTTGTACAGAACTTGATGAATCACTCGGTAATGCATCAAACGTCCCCAACATACCTTCTGCTTTACGCGACATCTGTTGAAGGACTCCAACTCGAAACATCTGCCTAACCAGGATTATTCTCTAGCCCTATCTCTATTTTTCTTTAAATTTGACCTCTGGATTATTGTTATATATTTGAGGACAAATATTTTTTGATTGTGGTGGGGTGAGGCTCACCTTTATTTGCTTGCTATGGATGTCTGTGTTTTTGTATATATTTGGGTTGTCTGTTTAAAGTGGCGCTTTGTATTGTTTTCGCGATTGTTTAAGCTTATGGCTTCTTCCTGGTTTTAATTGATTGCAAATTTTTACCCTTCCGAAAAATTATTAATATTTTTCAAAACTTTTTGCCACAACTTGTGTTGAATGTGGCTGTTCTTTTGCAGAAATTGAGTCTCAGTTTCGATAAATATCGATGACTTCAATAGTGCTTACAATTGAACAAACATGTATGTACGACTACGATGAGGCCAAATGAAGGTGCATAGACTATATGTGAACTCTTTGCATATCGTTGTGATTAGCCATTTATCGAATTGATTCTCTTGTAATGACAGTTGCACACTAGCGAAACTGTGTGGTCTTGTTTGACTTAAGTGTCGATGCCTTGTGTGATTAGCTTGCCTTGAACCTTGCATGAATAAACCTAGAATTTGCCCTATTAGTCTGATTGATTTAGAAAGGTGTGTTCTTGAAATGGTCTTCGGCAACTTTAAAGAGTGTGAGCCAAATTTGACATATACCTCTTTTGTGGCCTACCCGTGAGTGTGTGAAACTCTTTTGAACACCCTTTGAGCCTTACCTTTCTTTGAAAGAACCTTCATGAACCCTAGACCTTACTTGACCCACTACCTATAATCCTCTTGATTTGTGGTTTAGCGAATAGCCAACTTAGGCCGAAAGCCTAAGTTGGGGGTGTGGTAAAAAGGAAAAGGAGAAGTCAAGAAATGCAAAAAAAGTCCCCCTTAACCCCTGGTGTTGCAGAATAATGGAAACCCTTCGGAAAAAAAACATATTTGTGGAATAAAAGTACCAAGGAAATCGGGTTTCCAAGCAATCCATGGAGGTGAATAAAAAGATGACTTAGAAGCACTAGAAAAAGAATTGATAAAGGGAAAGAAGGGAATTCCTTGAGAATACCACATCTCACGAGAAAAAAGTCACTGAGCCTAAATGACCATACCTTTGCACTCATCCCCATTACAAGCCTTAGAAAGACCTTTTTGATCTTGAGTAAGCCAAATTGAAAGTCGATTGGAAAATAAGGGCAAACCTATGGGTAAAAACATGCATTGTGTTCCTCTTTTTGAGTTTGAGCGTTGCATCTGATTCTTAATCTAGAATTGATTAACCTCTGTGTGTGAATATGGAATCATTCTTTATGTGAGGGCATTTAGATACTTCCTGTTGAGCTTGATTGCACAAGTAAAAGTATTGCGAGCAGAGAATCTTTGGTAATGGTGTGTCACAACTTGAATCTTTGAGTACACAATTGATCTTTGCATGAGTAATTTGAGTCTTGTTGTGTGCATTCAAGAGTTAGTCTTGTGTAGCACTGTTTGAGACACCTTGTTGAACGACTGAACTTGAGTTTGCTTGAGGACAAGCAAAAGTTTAAGCTGGGGTGTTGATGAGTTCACAAATTGGACTCATTTAGGGCTTTATTTTGATAGGAATAGTGTCCTCAAATGCTTATTTTGTCTCAATATCTGATGAAAACTCTTAAGTTTCATGTATTTGAAGTTTTAGTGGAAGCATGGACACTTAGGCGCAAAAAGGAACAAAAAGGCTGAAACGAATGAAGAAGTTGAAGCCTGTGCATCGCCAAGCACGCTTGGTGATTCGTTGAAGGGACACACTCCGCCCTTTATTCTAGTACGCGAAGCCTTGAAGGAGCAAGATAAAAAAGGCGATGAAAGGAGCAATCGGCGTTTCGCCGAATAATTCTGCGAAGCAGTACTAGGTCGCCCAATGACATAGAGCACGATGATGCTGAAGGCTAGTGCAAGACGGCGACGAACTACACCAAAGGGTGAATCGCCGAGTTAATTGGCGGTTCCGACTAACCTCCCCGAAAGATCCGCCAACACTACTTTCTGAAGTCTATAAATACTAAACTTGTTATTAATTTTTAAAAGTGGAACATTTATTTTAATTTCCATAATAGAATAGTACTTTTTGAGATATTTTCTCTCAAGTTTGGAGAGAGTTTTTGGGAGACTTGAAGAAAGAAGAATTTCATCTTCCCCAAGTTGGAAGTGGGTCTTCTCCATTCCTCTTCCTTTGCTTAAATCAAGGTTTAATTCCTTATACCCATTTGATTTTAGTATCATTTTAGGTGTATTTTGTTATTTCTTGATGTGTGGCTAAAAACCCCTGTTCTTGGGGGTGTGATTTAGCAAATATGTGTTGATATTGTTGTTGGGTCTTGCTTGCTGATAGGATAGATGTATTTTAATGGTGATTTCACCTAGTGGTTGTGGTTGTGGTTGTGGTTTAATTTAATGGGTTTGTAGTTGCAAATACAAAACCACCCATGTGTTTTCGGCTTGCCCGAGAGGGAGGTCGCGAAACCAAGACCGCTAGACTGATGGCCTAGGGAGTGGGTTGACATGAGGTTCAGCCCGAGAGGGTGAGCCCTAGTCCCATATCCTAACAGTCAGCTCGAGAGCGTGAGTGGGGTAAGATGTAGGCTGGCATTCATGCGGCAAATGGGTGTCTGAGAGGAACGCATTTGAAACGGGGTAAGTTGCCCAAGAGGGAACTTATTTCCATCTAAAGCTTAGCCTAGTCACTATTATCTTGCAAATTTCCTATTGAAAGCATGTACCCAATGATTTATCTCAATTTGTATTGCGATCACACCCCAAGAACTTGTCCCTATACTTGATTTTTTTATTATTTCTGTTATTTTTTTACTACTTGTGACAAAACCCCCATTTGATATTTGATACCTTTCTGTCACCCCTTTTAATTTACAATGTTTTTAATCGTTAATGTCTTTAGCTACGACTAGTTTGAACATAATTTTATTTTTCTACTAATTCTCAAAACCAGTCCCTTGGGATATGGGCCCAACCCTTGGTTGGGTTACTATATTATCGACGATCGTAGACACTCGTATTGTAGGTTAGTGTCATTGGTCACGATAAGCATCAAGTATCTGCAATGTTTTGAGATTCAGTAAATTATTTTAAAACATTTCTTTTAATTTGATGCTTATGTATGCTCAAGTTAGTCTTCCGCTTATAGTCAATCATAATGAGGGTTTTCTTGGAGACCAAAAATGGTTCTTGAGTGCCGGCCACATCTAGGGTGTAAGCTCAGGTAATGAAATCAAACCCCTTAAAATCGCTTAGAAGCATCTTCTTCTTCATCACTTAGATAATTGACACGTTGTCTACACCGCATTGATATTGGCTAGTTTTTCTCATTGATACACTAAAAATTCTTCCTAGATAAACACTTACTTCACAATTTTCACTAGATTCTATTGATGTCTTCACAACTGTCACGACCCGAGCCTACACGCTGGACGTGGCCAGCACTCCATAACCATTGTTGGTCCCGAAGTGAACCCTCATCCTGGTTGACTACAAGCTGAAGACTAACTAGAGCATACATAAGCATCAAATTGAAAGAAACGTTTAAACACATTTTACCAATTCTCAAAACTTTTCTGAATATACTGAGTATGAATCACAAGTTTAAATAAAACATCTAACAAAACTATCTATATATGAAACATTTACTATACAAAGATGAGTGTTGGGACAAGACTCATGACTCCGAAAGTAAGGAGGTCTTACTCAAAAGCTGGCGAGCAGCCGAAGTGATCTCAATTGACACTTGTTGAGGATCATAAGAACATGTAACTACATCATTAAAAGATGAAGGTTGAATGACATCAGTACGTTGAATGTAAGAGTATGTAATATAGCTGAATAACAAATAATTGAATGAAAGGACTGGAATAGATAACAATGTACTATAGTTGAATGTAATGAAATAAAAGAGTTTAATCATTTAAAGGTTTACAAAATACTTTCTCATCTCTAAACTCAACATAATAAGTGATATATAAAAATACACTTTAACACTATTGGGAGATTCTTTAATAGATAACCATCACTATGAGCTACACGATGATACAACGTATCGCCCACACTGTCAGAACTGTCCTATACCTTGCCAAGGTATTGAACACCTCAACTAAGTGGATGCACTAAGCTTTTCCCGAAGGCACTTAGGATTCATCAAAAAAGTGTGATCATGTACCCATGTTGGCATACATGGTACATGGTTTATGAGGAATGTAAGTTGTCTGAACTTATCCCCATATCGGTGCTCAATACTAATCCAAATAATATATACCTCATGCTCATATGTTTAAGAAAAAATTCTTCCTCTGGTTTTAAATAATTGCTCAAACTACCCTGTTAAAAGAGGTAAATGCTCTTGAAATATCTTTTGAACTCATAACTAATTTAGAAATCAAAGTTTCTCTTTTATCAATGTAAAAACTAATACCTTTGGGAATACTTAGTCCCCTTATACTCTTACTCAACTCATACTTGAAAACTCTTTCTCAAAAACATATCAAAATCATATTGTAATATGATCATTAATGACACAGGAAGTCATACTCCATAAATATTAATGGTATATCTAGATTCCATACTTCTTAAACATTGATGGCACACTCGATCGTCATACTAATCATATTTTAAAACTCTTTCTCAAACTCCTCTTTACTTTCTCAAAAACTCAGTTTAAAACTAAAATATTTGCTTTAAAAGATTCTCAAAATTTATTACTCAAAATAGGGTTCTTGCTTAAATATAGACATGAACAAGTTAACTCAAGAATCTCAATAAAAATATAGAAAACTCAATATTCAGAACTCAAAAACTTAGAACTCAAGAACTTAGAACCCAATGATACTACTCATCTTAAGAATACTCAATTAATAGGGTTCATGCTGAAATAAACATGAACGAATAAACTCAAGTATCTTAATGCATAACATATAGCAATTCAAAAATTAGGAATAGAATTTCAAAACAATAAGGAGCTCAAGAACTCAAAATCAACTCATCTCAAGAATACTCAAACCTAGGGATCGAATCCTAGATTACTCTTTTAGTGATTTGAAAGTAAATATAGGGCGTGAGGATGAACTAGTCCAATACTATGATAGCCTTACATACCTGCAAGAACAGGGTTCTTGAAGAATCTTGAAAAATCTTAAAGAAGAACTTGATTGGAAGCCTTGAAAACCTAGCTTGAAGGAGAAATTTTTTTTTAAAAAAACCTTTCTTCAGATTTCTTGAATTAGTTTCTTGAAACTCTATGGCCAAGAATTATGATTTTCATTAGTGATTCATAATTGTATGGAGGAATATGAGTTGGAAAGCATTGAATTCATAGAGAAAGACTTACCTTGAAGAAGAATTTTGAAAAAGATTGAAAGAATCTTGAATGGAGTCTTCTACTTTGACTTTTTTCCTTAGGGTTTTGCCTTGTTTGAGAGAGAAGAGAATGATGGATTACGAGATGAAAATCTGATTGTTTTGAGTCTTTAATTATTCAAGAAATTTGTTTAGGGTTTTTGTAGAGGTCAAAAGACAAAAAGGACCCCTTTTAATGTTTTTTCGTCGGCTAATTCATCACTACACTATATCAGGTTACTAAAATGGTGATAAAATTTTACTCAAAGCATGAATTGTTGCAAAATATGTGGCGTTGGAAAGAATATTCAAATACCGTTAATTTGATAGGTTATGGGCCACATAACTCTTTATATTCTAAGAGATATGGTCGTTTGAAGTTGACCCAATTAGAATCTTACATAAAAACTTAATAGGGTTGAGGGGTTAATCATTAGGTAATGATTAGATCCATATTAAAGACTATATTGGAAGGGAACTAGAGTGCTGTTGTTATAAAAGTGTAGCATCCTTTTTGTGAAATTTTATATTGGTTTCTATCAAAAATATCTTGCGATCATTAGATGTTAGGGGTACTATATTATATCAATATTATTAATTTAGGATATTTGGAGGAACTAAGACTCAACCCTAGGCTTAAAAATTTAGGAATAATATGAGACTTTACATCAAGATTAGGAACTTAAGTATAGGTTAGGGTGAGTTTTGGATCTAGGCTAGACATATAGTAATAGGGGTGTCTATGATAGATGTGGGAACATTCTGAAGCTTTACGAAAGGGAAAGGCAAAATCTTGAAGATTTGTGACACATGTTCGACATTGAAGGTATGTTAAGACTTTTAGACTTCATTGAATGACGTTTTTCTAATTAAAGATTAAAAATGGAATAGACCACGGGTTAGTGTGAAATATGGGGTACTCGTACCAATGTTGTGACGCTCATTGGTACGAGTACCAGTGTTATATAGGGAAAGTTTATTACTATAGAATGTGGATTGTGATCCGAGAATGCCAAAGTATATGGGCATTAGCTGATGTATTATTGAATTGAATTCTTTCGTGTGATTGTGTTTCTTTATTAAACCCGTTTATTTGTGATATTTAAGGTGACTATATATCATACTGATAGTTCATTGGTTGAGATGCATCGTCATCCCCTATTATTGAAATCATATTGTGCACATGCATTGACATGAAATTGAATATAATTTGGGCACGTGAAGTTCGTTCGTGCTTCGAATTGTGAGATGTTAAGATTATAACTTGGGAACGTGGAGATCGTCCGTGCGGAAATTATTTTATTTTATGATAGTGCGTTGAGATCGTCTGCACAAACACGTGGATATCGTCCGTGTCGGTATATGGGTCTCGTGAGTCCCCCATGGATCATGAACTCTCTATGTATTTCCGAGAAGTATCATGTATATACGGTTGAAAGAGTACTTGGCATCAAAGGCTTATCATTTCATAATGTCACAATGTATTGCATCTCATTACATCCTTTATTCTTGTTGATTATGAGCCCTATTGGTGGTTGGATATTACGTGACATTTGATTATCCCTGTTTGATGAAACTGACTGGTAACTATAATATAGACTTGTACAAGTAAAATGATGATTTTCGTATTTGAACTCTAATCACTACTCATGTAAAATGATGGTTTCATACTCATACTACACTTGTTGCACTCTTTCTGGTTCATATTCATTTCCTAATATGAACACATCTCGTGAAGTTTTTGAGTCTAAGTTGGAGTGTGGTGAGCTGCTTGGTTATTCCCTAGCCCACACCTCCATCTATTTTATTATTTATTATGTTCCTTTGTATTTAGACATGATATCTCTTATGTTTAGGCTTGTCATTTTAGTTTCAAACTTGCACTGTATTTTAGAAGATCTTGTATTTATGACCCAATTCTAGGGTGGTATTTTAGCTTTCCACAGTTCCTACTTATGAAATACTTAGTGCTTGAGGTATTCTGCTTGTTGTTTATCTTGCACCTTAATTATTCAGTTAAATTGGTAAAACTAATGGGTTGGCTTACCTATCGGTTGGGAACATAGGTGCCATCACGACATGTGATATTTTGGGTCGTGACAAAGACTATTGAGTTTAATTATGTATTTCAAGGTTCTTTATGCTTGTGTAAGTCTTCCGCTAAATAGTCGACCAGGACAATGGTTCTCTTGGGGATCAGATCGAGTGTCGGCAACGTCCACGGTGTAGGCTCGGGGCGTGACATATGGCCTCTTCTTTGTTGCAAACCAAGACTAGTCTAGAATATAAAAAAACAATCATTCACCATAAATATCAAAAGTTTATACAGAAATCAAACCCCAAACCATCAGATAAAATAACCCCACAATCAAACAAAAATATAAAAGATCACTCATTTATTGATGGAAACAAACGAACTTGACTTTTATTTATTTACAAAGAAAACAGAGAGTTGATGAAGAAACTTATAGTGAAGTTAATAACTTGTTTGTTTGAGAATGCAAATGAAAGAGAATTGAAAGCAAAGCGAGAGTGAATTTTTTTTATATATAAGAAAATTCTCAAGATTATGGTAATACATTATGCCTTGATGAGTAGGATCCGGGAGGATTAGTAGTTTCTCTTAATTCTTTACAACATTTTATTTGATTTAAATTGATGAGTAGGAGTCAGGATAAATTTTAAACATTATTTGATTTAATTTGATGAGGAAGAGTCAGAAGGATAAATTTCAAATTTTAGTTATTGTTATAATTTCTTAAGCATTTACTTTGATGAGCTAGGAGAGTAAAATTGAAATTTTATTTTAATTTAATAAAACAAGTTAGAGCCAAGAGGGTAGATTTTAAATTTTGGTTTTAGAGATATTTACTGAACAAATAGAGCGTGGTATTGCATTTCCATATCAAATTCTTGGAAGTACATTGGAGGGAATGCACTTCCTAGGATTTGATATGGACATACAATACAACACTCTGTTTGTTGCTTCGCCACTTCTTCAACTTCCTTCAATTTTGCCTTCATGCTCTCGCTCTGTTGTTGAAGCTCAACAATAATCTACAACGTTTTAATGGAAGTTTTCAGCATCCTTTCTATGTGAAGTAGAATATTGATACCACGAGTGTATTTATAGTGATTAATTATCAAACTATTTGGTAAGAATGAACTCATGTACAATAGGTAATTTACCATAAACGGTAGTAGAATATTTTTTATCCCTTATTTATTTTGAATTATGAAATTTAAGAATCAGAGTCTAATTTAATATACAATAATTTATTACATTTCCATTATAGATCCTTAGAAGTGATTTGACTTTCAAATTTGGACCTTCATATTTTTTGTCAAACTTCTTGAATCCATAGTAAAAAAAAAGTATTTATAACAGTCAAAAATATTTTTTAAAGCATTTTGACTTTATGTTGTGACATAGCATATTTGTTTTTAGATCCTAAAATATCAATAAATTGTGATAATAATTCTTATAATATTTTATTAAGCACCTTCAATTTTTAATTAAATGAAATTCTCATTTGTGATATTTTGCATGAGAAGTTTTCACAAATTTTAAAAGCTATTAATTATTAAATCATTTAATTTTTTATGACCTATATTAATTGTATTGATAATCTATATTTAAGAATAATCTAATTTCTAAAATAGTCGAGATGTAACATACTTTCAATATAAAATGATTAAGAAAATATCACAATAATTAAAATTATAAATTTACTTGGTTCCTACTCATCAAATTAAATAAAATAAAATTTCAAATTCACACTCCTGACTCCTACTCATCAAATTAAATTAAATAAAATTCTGAAATTACCCTCTTGAATCCTACTTATCAAATTAAATGCTTAAGATTATATCACAAGAACTATAATTCAAAATTTATCCTTTTTGCTCTAACTCACCAAATTAAATTAAATTAAATTCAAAATTTACCCTCTTAGGTCGTGACTCCTACTCATCAAATTAAATACTTGAGAATATATCACTAAAACTAAAATTTAAAATCTACCCTCTTGATTCCTAGTCATTAAATTAAATTAAATTAAATAACAAATTATCTCCCTTAGCTCATTAAATTAAATGCTTAAGAAAATATCACAAGAACTGAAATTTTAAATTTATCCTTCTGACTCCTACTCATCAAATTAAATCAATGAAGCTTAAAATTTATCCTCATGACTCCTACTCATCATATTACATAAAATAGAATGTTGTAAAGAATGAGAGAAACTACTAATCCTCCCTAGATCCTACTCATCAAGACATAATCTCTTACCATGATCTTGAGAATTTTCCTATATATAACAATTTGTTCACTCTCCCTTTGCTTCTAATCCTCTTTCAATTGCATTATCAAACAAACAAGATAACATTGGTTATTTTGAGATTTTCATGAGAATGCTGGCGAAGAAAGGGAAAATGTGGGACTTTTTTTGTGTGACTCATGGAGAGTTTTCGTCAGATAATAAGATTGACAAATTTGATGGATTTCTGATCACCAAAAGTTGCAACGACGCTCATGATAATGGTAACTTTCATAGATATTCCAAAAATAGATAGGTCAAAGACCATCTTAAATAAAATAAATATGTTAAGAATCTTAGCAATTTTACTCAAAAGCATCCTTTGAAGCCTAAGCAATATTTTTCTATTTCTTATCCCTAAATTTAAGAATGTTAGCAATTTTATACTTATTTGACATGTGTAATACTATTGATAATGTTATTACCAAAATAATTTCAATTGAATTGAGCCCTTTCGAAAAGATTTAATTGGTATGTACCAAACTACTTTCTTGAAAGCTTGCCGTACTTGTGAAAATATTTTTCTTGTTCAAGAAGTATATTAGATCAATGTTTCCAAAAGGAATAAAAGGAAGCTAATGCCTAAAATGGATTGAGAAAAAACTTTTGATTGAATTTAATGGTTCTTTCCTTATTTACAGTTGGTGAGATCATTGAGGTAAATACCATCTTGATTGCATACTTAGTGTAAGGAAAACATGAGTAAATTAAGAGTTGGATTAAGATGATAAAAAAACAATAATGATATTATGAGTTATATAGATAACATAAGTTTAAAGCGTGAATACAACATCATTTAGGAAATTGTAGCTATATTATTTCAAACAAAAGTCATGTGAATAAAATTATTACTGTCCACAATTTATAAGATAAAAAGAAAGATTGTTGTGTGAAATTTACAACACACATTGAATTAATTATCAAAACTTTCTCCTATCTCCACATTGTTGTATGGGAGCATGAGGGTCATTAGCAAGTATCGACATACTATGGAAGTCTACCGATTACCTATTGTTTTGGTAAACTTTCCTCAAATTGCTTCTTGTTTGATTCAAATTTTTTTATTTCATTGATGATTTGTATTTCTTTGAGAAATTTGAAAGCTTAGTAGGAGACATAGTAATTTGAATTCAATCTTAGTTAGAAAAATAGAATAAAAAAACGAGAGAAGTTTACATGTGATCCTAACTCCTGGTACCAAATATAGTCAAGAGTTGACTATCTTTTCACATTCTTTATTCTTCAACAAAAAAAAAGGTGAGCAAGAACCCACCTCTTAATATTTTTCTAAGCATTTTTTTTTAGATTCTTTCCTTTAAAAATGATATTTTGCATTTTCTTTTTGGGTTATCCATTGTAAAACGTGACATTAGGCTAATCTCGTTAGTGTGAGACACTTATTTTACTTTATTGGGTCGTTCATCTAAAAAATGTGACATATCTTTTTTCTTTAGGCTTTCAATATCGCAAGAAATATCATTTTTCTATTTCATCATGTTCATATTGTACATTTTCTACTGATGAGTCTTTGCAGTATTAATAATCTAAAGGATTGAAACTACATTTGGCTTGATTCCTGGATAAACAAAATATGTAGGCGTCATGACGGCTCGGTCATGTACCTACTGTGACTTTCTTTTATCCTCTTAATAAAAGTTGGGACATAATTTATAGGGACAGATAATTGGAGATCATTTCGAGATTTGTCAAGAGATCTTACTAGGATAGAATATTTGAGGAAGACCTCAAAAATTCCAACAAGTATCATCAAAAGTTCCATAGTCAACTTCAAATGATCTCCCGCATCCCTTGAATATCAAAGTTGACTTCAAAATCTCCGACATTGCACAATGGAGCAAAAATAAATTCAAGATACGAGCCACCGATGCCTCGTACAAATTTCCCTACAAGATGTGAGTTACAACGATCACAAAGTACTCAAGAGCAAAATGATGATTGCTCACATCTGTCAAAATAATAAGAAATTTTGTACACAATTTCTCATTAATCTTTTTCTTAAAGTTTCTTGATCAGGTCGCTAGCTAAAGTGATATTGTGTCTATTAATCGTTCTTTTTTGAGTTCAGGAATAGATGAAAGCATCAAATGGATGACTCTTTCAAGATACTGAGTTATCCACCTTGTTACAGTTGGACAGTCATCAATCCATCTACCTTTGTTAGAGTGGACAATAATTGAGTCATCCATCTCATTACAATGGACATCATTTTTCACTTGCAAAGGGGGCCATAACATTTCTAATTCACCAAGAGAGCCATTACATGATTAGGCGGATGAGGCTACCATTGAAGAATATTCTTAAGTCACATCTATTCGGAGGTGAAGGATGTGCACCTTATTTATTCCACTTTGAAGTCGAAAGAGGTTGATTGAAAGATATTCTTCAGTCACATCTATTCGGAGGTGAAGTATGTGAACCCTATCTATTCCATGTTGAATTCTGAAGAGGCTGTCGTTGAAAGATATTTTTAAGTTACACCTATTCGCAGGTGAAGGATATGCACCCTATCAATTCCATTTCGAAGTCGGAGGAGGCTAACATTGAAAGATATTTTTAACTCACATCTATTCGGAGGTGAAGGATATGGTGCTATCTTTTCAACATAGAATTCGGAAGAGGCTGGCGTTGAAAGATATTTTTTAAGTCATATCTATAAAGAGGTGAAGGATGTGCACCCTATCTATTCCACGTTTTAGTCGGAGTAAGCTGACATTGAAAGATATTTTTAATTCGCATCTATTCGGAGGTGAACGCTGCGCACCCATCTATTCCAAGTTGAAGTCGGAGGAGGCTGACGTTGAAAGATATTTTTAAGTCGCATCTAATGCAGAGGTTAAGGATGTACACCCTATTGATTAACGTTTCAAAGAAACATCATCCAATTTTAAGTGTCAACAATCGCAAGTCAGTATAATAACCCAACTAAATGAGTTGGGGTCGATCCCACAGAGAGTAGCTTTCCCTTTGAACTCAATTATGGAAATATGACAACAATTTCTTCAACCAAACACTTCATGCACCTTTTTGGTTTAAGTTTAAAATTTCAGGTTGTGTTTATCAATACAATTCAACACTTAACACGAAACGATCAAATAGTGAGGTGACACTTGGGGAATTGACCAACCAATTATTGAATTTAACTTAGTGGATGAACATCGATGCTCACAAAGGGATAAATCGTCGTGGGTAGGTCGGACTATATGTAAAGTAATTTTCTCTTGAACAATTAAATTATCTTTGTCGAATTCTCTCGAACTTCAACACTAGTCAGAAGATGCTAGTCCTCGTCCTAATCAAATCCACTCTCTCGAGCTAGATACAAAGGATAGATCCCATGTTTCACTTTCTCAAGCTGAAATCATAGTAATCCACTACTAAGGATGCTAAATTTGCTACTTTGGCTTTGCACTTCTCTTTCGAGCAAGAACAAAACACTGAACTTGTTACACTAATTATGCAAGACGACCTCAAAACGCAACAACAATTCAGACTCACTTCAAATTAACACCATTATTTCGCAAATCAATGACACCCACATAGTAAAACTCAATAATTGGTCACATATTCAAAACCCCAGGGAGAGGGTTTTAGCCAATCATAGGAAAAAAAAGGAAAATCAACATCTACCATGTTTTCCATAATTGGGTAAAAACGAAAATTGAAAGTTAAAATTTACTAAAAATCTCGTCTATTACAAAACCTCCAAGAAAATCTTGCTAAAATCACTAGGAAATCGTCTCTAGTAGAGTTCTTTTTCTCAATATTTTGTTCCTCACGTTTCTGAATGAATTACCTCTCTTCCAAAAATCAATTTATGCAAGTCTGATATGTGGCTATTTGGGACAAATCGGCCAGGTAAGTCAGCCTTCGCTGACCGTTCGGTGACTCACCGATTTCCCTTCATATCGCCTTTATTTCTAACCTCTTCTTAATCCATCCACTGTAATTTTAGGCGAGCAAGATTGGGATCGTCAAGTGATTCCGCGATGCCCTTTTCCTTTCCTCTCGCTCATCAGCACTTTTCTGGATCTCCATCAGTACTTTTGGCAACTTGTTCATTTCTCGCCGAAGCGATCGGCGACACGCCGAGTGGAACTGCTGCTCGCCGAACCTACCCCCAATTCAGCCCTAGCATTCTGTAACTTTAGGCAATAGAGTGGTAACTATTGGCGAATCGCTGAGTGACATTGGCGATCACCAGACCTTCATTTTTCGTTCTTTTGTCTCGCTTCGTTCCTTTTTGCACATTAGTGTCCATGCCTTGTTCCTAAATCCAAATACCTTGAAATCAAGGATTTTATATCAGTTATTGGCACAAAATAAGCATTTGAGGACACTAAATCTATCCAAATAAATCCCTAAATGAGTCCAAACCTAGGACTCATCAACACCCCCAACTTAAACTTTTACCTGTCCTCAAGTAAAACTCAAGTTCAACAGTTCATAAAGGATGTCTAAAACAGTGCTACACAAGACTCAATTATGAATGCACACAACAAGACTCAACTTACTCATGCAAGGATCAATTGTGCACTCAAAGATTCAAGTTGTGACTTACCATTATCAAAGATTCTCAAGTTCACAGTACTTGTTTCAAATGACTGTTCAAGTTCAACAAAGGTACTCAAATGCCCTCACACAAAGAATGATTCCATGTTTACACATAATGGTTCAACAATTTATTGTTCTGGAATCAAAAACAACTCTCACGCTCAGAAAGATAAACACATGCATGACTTCACCCATAGGTTTGTCCTTATTTTCCAATCAACACTTTTTTCAGCTCACTAAAGATCAAAAAGGTCATTTCAAGGCTTGTAACGGGGCTGAGTGTAAAGGTATGGTCATTTAGGCTCAGTGGTTGCTTTCCTCGTGAAATGTGGTTTGAACAACACTTTCTTTCCTTTTCTTCCACAACTCTCATTCTCGATAAAAAATTCACCCCATTATTCGCTTTCCATGAAACTTTGGACACTCCATTTTGTTTTGCAACTTTTATTTCACCACTTTTTCATTCTTTTTCTTTTTCTTTCTTTTTTTTGTATGGAGGGGTTCCATCTTTTTCAAAACCATGGGTCAAAGGGGATTTCTTTGCATTTCTTGATTTACCTTCTCTTTATCACCACACCTCCAACTTAGGCTTTTGGCCTAAGTTGTCTATTCAAACAAACCACATTTCATGAGGATTAAGGGTGAAGGGATAAAGAAAGGTTATAATTTCATCAAGTTTCTTCCAGGGAAAGGCTAAGGCTCAAAAGGGTGTTCAAGCAAAGTTCACACACTCACAAGGTTTGCCACAAAAGAGGTATAATGTCAAAATGTTTCACTATTTAAAGTTGCCTAAGATCATTTCAAGATTTTGCACCACTTAGTCAACCGGACCAACGGGGAAAATTCTAGGTGTCATCACACATGGTTCACGGTAAGCTCATCACACAAGGCATTTGCACCAGTATCAAACAAGACTCCACACTTTCGCTAGTGGGCAATGTTCATTAAAAGAGACTCAATTTGATAATTGGCTAGTCACAACGAGATGCAGAATGTTCACATATTACCTATGCAACTTCATTTGGCCTCGTCATAGCTGCACATTCATTTTTGTTCGATTGTGAGCACTATTCAAGTCATCGGTATTAGTCAAGACCGATACTCAAATTTGCAAGAGAACAACTACATTCAAACACAAACAAGAGGTGGTAAAATTTAAAAAATACAGAGGAATTTACTAACCAAGTACACATCTCCACCAAAAACATTTAACATTGTCCTCAATGTGAGTAGAGAACAGACACTCTCGCGATTTAAAGCAAGAATAGAACATAACAACTAGCAACTAAAGATATGTAAACATGCAAAGCAAGGTGACAAGGAATCTTCACAAAGCGCCCAGTTGGTGAGAAAATGAATTAGTCGTCGAATTCTTCGGTGATGCGCCCAATGAGCTGAATATCGCCCTTAGTTCCAGTGGGTGAAACTTTCAGGAAAGGGAAAATCGGCAGAGATGTAGGAGTTCACCGAACAGGTCGGTGATTCACATAATGGACTTGTAACATCGCTGAACAATCATTGAGTTACTCTATCAGCGCTGAAGTAGAAAGGGTGAGAAAAATCGGGTTGCCTAAGCACCTCGGTGATTCTTTGAGCGATGAAGGTGTCTCGCCGAACATTCCAGAATCTCAGCTCCATCTTTGAGGTCCATAAGGCGAACTAAGTCGGGCTCGCCGAACGGGTTTGGCGATTCGCCAATAGCATATTCTTCTCGCACAATATCATATGCCTACAAAATCAACACACATTATTTAAAACACTAAAACTTGGGTTGCCTCCCAAGAAGGGCTTTATTTAATATCGTGGCATGACATGTAAATGATTTCAAGCATCTTCCAGGTACCCCACCCCAATCAAAGAAATCTCTTTGCATTCGCCAAAGTATAATTTAAAGCGTTGCCCATTCACCTTAAATACATGTCCTTCTTGACCTTCAACTTCGATGGCACCATTTGTGAACGCTCGTGTCACTCTAAATGGTCCTGACCATTTGGACTTGAGCTTTCCTAGGAAGATTCTAAGTCGAGAGTTCTATAGTAACACCCAATCTCCCACTCTGAACTCCTTCTTAAGGATTTTAGCATCATGCCATTTCTTCATTTTTTTCCTTGTAAAGTGCCAAACTTTCATAAGCTTTGAACCTGAATTCGTCCAACTCATTTAACTACTCTACTCTCTCTTTTGAAGTTTTTTCCAGTCCAGATTTAAGGCTTTCAATGCCCACAAAGCTTTGTGTTCCAATTCAACTGGTAGATGGAAAGACTTCCCAAAAACTAGCTGATACAGAGACATATCGATTGGTGTTTTGTATGTGGTACGATATGCCCATAATGCATCATAAAGCTTTCGAGACCAATCAGTCCTATTAGCATTCACTGTCTTAGCCAAGATGCTTTTGATCTCCCGGTTTGACACTTCAACTTGGCCGCTCGTTTGAGGATGATACGGAGTTGCTACTTTGTGTTTCACTCCATACTTACTCAATGCGGTTAAGAACCACATGTTGCAATAATCGGACCCCCCATCACTAATAATAGCCCAAGGAGTACCAAATCTCACAAAGATGTAGCGTTTTAGGAATTGAACAACACTTTTCCCTTCATTGTTTGGAAGTGCAACAACCTCCACCCATTTAGAGAAATAATCTACAGCCACCAAGATATACTTATTACTAAACGAACTCACAAATGGGCCCATGAAATCTATTCCCCACACATCAAATAACTGAACTTCTAAAATGGGCGTAAGAGGCAACTCATGTCTTTTGGACATTCCACCTTGTTTCTGACATTGAGTGCACTTCTTAATAAACTCATGGGGATCTTTGTAGAGAGACGGCCAGTAGTATCCACTTTGTAGAACTTTAGCAGTCGTATGTACACCACCATGATAACCTCCAACTGGTGAAGCATGACAAGCATGGAGAATTTTGATGATTTCCTCTTCCAGAACACATCTCCTAATGATATGGTCTGCACACTCTCTAAATAAATGTGGTTCATCCCAAAAATACTTCTTAACATCGAACAAGAATCTCTTTTGTTGGTAGAAGTTCATTTTGTCTGGCATTAATTCACACACTACATAATTGGCAAAATCAGCATACCACGGAGGTTGTTTGAGAGTTGCCAAGAATACCTGTTCATCAGGGAAATAATCATTTATGTCGATCTCCAGCTCGTCATTTTTCTTGCCTTCCAATCTTGACAAGCAGTAAGCCACTTGATTTTCCCAACCTCTCCTATCTTTGACCTCAAAGTCGAACTCTTGCAATAGTAACACCTCATTATCAATCTTGGCTTGGCATCCTTCTTTTCCATTAGATAGCGCAGTGCAGCATGATCAGTGTGAACAACCACTCTAGTACCTAGCAAGTATGCCCGGAACCTCTCAAACGCATCAACTACTGCAAGTAACTCTTGTTCATTAACGGTGTAGTTACGTTGAGCATTGTTTAGAGTCTTGCTTGTGTAGTAAATAGGGTGAAATAGTTTCTTAAGTTTTTGCCCCAATACAACACCCAATGTCGTGCCGCTTGCATCACACATTACTTCGAAGGAGTCTGACCAATCCGGGTAAATGATGACCGGGGTGGAGACCAATTTTTTTTCAAGCACGTGAAAGCCACCATGCAAGTGTCATCAAAGTGGAATTTTACCTCCTTCTCTAAGAGTTTGCATAGAGGATGTGCAATCTTTGAGAAGTCCTTGATGAACCGACATGTCCCAAGAAACTACGAACACCTTTCACTTAAATTGGTGATGATAATTTCTCAATCACTTCAATCTTCGCTTTATCAACCTCCAGCCCCTTTTGTGACACATTGTGACCAAGAACTATACCCTCCTTAACCATGAAGTGACATTTTTCCAAATATAGGACCAAGTTTGTCTCTACACATCTTTGGAGCACTTGTCCCAAGTGTGCTAAACATGCTTCAAAAGTGTCACCCACAATCGAGAAGTCATCCAGAAATACCTCCATTGAATATTCCACCATGTCCGCAAAAATGGATAGCATGAAATGTTGATATGCTGTAGGAGAATTGCATAATCCGAACGACGTCCTTTTAAAGGCAAACATTCCATAAGAACAGGTGAAGGTGGTTTTCTCTTGGTCTTACGATGCAATGGAGATTTGGTTGTAACCGGAATACCCATCCAAAAAGCAATAACAACCTCTCTCTGAGAGTCGATCAAGCATTTGATCCATGAAAGGCATGGGAAAGTGATACTTTTCAGTCCATGAATTTAACTTTCGGTAATCCATGCATACTCTCCATCCGGCCACAAGCCTCATAGATACAAACTCCCCCTTCTCATTTGGGACTACTGTGATACCTCCATTTTTCTGTACACATTGTACCGAACTTACCCATTTGCTATCCGCAATAAGATAGATCACATCTGCGTCCAACCACTTTATTGTCTCCTTTTCACCACCTCTTGCATCGGTGGGTTCAATCTCCACTGGTGTTAAACACTCGGCTTACAATCATTATCAAGCTGAATTTTGTGAGTACAAATACCGGGAGGAATGCCCACTATGTCAGAGATGGTCCAACCTATAGCTTTGATATGCCTTCGCAACAACTCAAGGAGGAATGTTTCCTTCCATTCAAGCAAGTTAGCTGCAATGATCACTGGTAAAGTGTTATTTGCCCCCAAGAAAGCATATCGGAGATAGGAGGGGTGTACTTTCAACTCCAGATTTGGTGGTTCTTCTGTTGATGGCTTTGCGAGAGGACTGTCTCAATTTTTTAGATGAATGTCCAACTTCAATGGAGTTTTGAATACCCTCCTAAGCATGAAAGAGCAGCTACTACCTCTTCATTGCCATGAATTTCGAATTCATCATAGTTAGCAAGCACAACTTCAAGTGGTTCACTCATACACATCAAATGGCTCACACTAGCCACCACCTTATCAATAACATCAACAGTGGATACTACATGAATATCACTTGGGTGTTTCATTGACTTAAAAACATTAAAGGTTTCTTCATTTTCGTTCAACCAAAACTTCAATTCTCCGCTTTCAACATCCACCAATGCTCTCCCGGTTGCCAAGAATGGTCTTCCCAAATTATGGGAATTTTAGCATCTATTTCACAATCGAGAATGACAAAATCAGCCGGAAAAATGAATCGTTCAACCTTTACCAAGATGTCGTATAGTATCCCCACAGGATGTTTAATTGATCGATCGGCCATCAAGAGTCTCATTGTTGTGGCTTTTGGTTCCCCCAACCCAAGTTGTTTATAGATCGCATATGGCATTAGGTTGATGCTTTCTCCCAAATCGCATAGAGCTCTAGCAAATTGGAGAATGCCGATGGTGCAAGGGATGGTTAACGCTCCGGGATCTTCTCTCTTTTTAATCAGCTCCTTAGTCATAACTTCACTACAACTATGGGAAACTTCGATTGTCTCAAAATCCAAGCTCCTTTTCTTTGTGACTAACTCCTTCATAAACTTGGCATATCCCGACATTTCCAACAGTGCTTCCACAAGAGGGAGATTAATTGATAATGTCTTGAAACCCGATAAAAACTTCTTGAACTTCTCATCATCATTCTTCTTCTTTAGACATTGGGGAAATGGGGAAGATAGTTTGGGTAAATGTTGCATAACTTTTGGGATTGTATTGTGTTTCTCCATTTCCTTTTGTGGTCTTGTGGCAATGCTTTGATGGACAGGTGTCTCTTCTTCCTCCATTCCTTTGTCTTCTTCATGCGTTTGAGCTTCTTCATTACCCGCCAAATCACCCATTGCTACCTTTCCGCTATGAGTAACTACAACCAATGCTCTATCATCATCTTCCATTGTCATCTTTGGTTTCAATTGTGCTGAAAGTAAACTCAACTAACCTTCAAGTATCTTGATTGCATGTGCATGATAGTTCACTTTACCGTTCAATGATAAGAAGTCGACTTTCGTCCCCTTCAACAAATCATCTGAACCTTCAACTTTATCAAGTATGTGTAACAACATATCATTCACTCGGGGACTATTTGCACTCCCTTTTGATTTTGGGCTCTCAATCGATTGAGTGTGATCCTCTTCATGGTCATTGATGAGTCCACAAATTGGATTCATTTAGGGCTATATTTTGATAGAATTAGTGTCCTCAAATGCTTATTTTATCTCAATAATGGATGAATAACCTTGAGTTTGAGGAAAAGTATGGACACTACGTGGCAATAAGGAACAAAAAGGCTGAAAAAGAACGAATAAATGAAGACCTGAGGATCACCGAATCCATTCGGCGAGTTGCCGACAGGCCTGAAGATCACCTTTTGTTCTAGTGTGTTGAGACCTGAAGGAAAGGATCAAATCGGCATTGAAAAAAAGCAGTCGGCGTGTCACCGAACAGATCCGCGAAGCAGTATTATACCACCCAATGATCTAGGACGCGAAGACACTGAAGGCATGAGCTGAAAGGCGATAAAGCAGACCAAAGGGTGAATCACTGAGTGCATCGGTGATCCCGACTAACTGCGCCGAATGGATCCTTCGCATCACACTTTCTGAAAACTATAAATATTCATTATGAGTTGTAGCTTAGAAGGATTTTTTGTGAAGGAGATTTTTATCAGATTTTGATTGTGAAACAGTATTATAATTTTAGCATTGAATAGTAATTTTTCATATTTTTGCTCTAAGTTTGAGAGGGTTTTGAAGACTTGAAGATCTAAAGGGTTTCATCTTCAATATTTGGACTTAGGTCATTTGGATTCCTCATTCTTAGCTTGTAGTAAGACTTAAATCTTCATACCCATTTGAATGAAAACTCATTTAGGTATAAATTTTATCTCTTATACATGTGTGGCTAAAAACCCCAATTCTTGGGGTGTGATTTTGTGAATATGGGTTAGATCAGTTGTTTGGTCTTGCTTGCTAATAGTTTAATTGTAGTTTAATTATGATTCGTTTAGTAGTTGTGGGTGAATTTAATGAATTTTTAGTTGCAAATACAAGTTCATATATGTGTTTTCGGCTTGCTCGAGAGAGAAGTCGTGAAACTAAGACTACTAAATTGATGGCCGGTGGGAGTGGGTCGACATGAGGTTCAACTCGAGAGAGTGAACCCTAGTCTCATTCCCACACTTGCAGCTCGAGAGAGTGAGTGGTCTAAGGCGTAGGCTGGTCTTCATGTATCAAGTGGGTGTCCGAGAGGAACCCATTTGAAACAGGGTAAGTTTCTCTAGAGAGAGCTTATCCCCCTTAAAGTCTAGCCTAGTCATAATTACTCTATAAGTTCTCTATGAAAAGCATGTACCCAACAATCTTGTTTATCCTGTATTCCTAATCACATCCCAAGAACCCCCTCTCATTGCTTAGCACTCTTTCTTATTTTTGCTAATTTTACTTAATTACCTATGACAAACACCAATTTGTTAATTGACGCTTGCATCACCCCTTTGATTTACAATGTTTTTAATCAAAAATGTCTTTAACTACAACTAATTAGAACTTGATTCTAATTTTCTACTAATTCTCAAAACCACTCCCTTGGGACACAAACCCAACACTTGGTTGGGTTACTATACTATTGTACGATCGTAGACACTTGCATCGGAAGAGTGTCTTGATTACGCAAACATCAGTCATCCTCTCTTCTCCAATAATCACTTTGCTCAGCCTAATCTTGATAGTATCTCCTTTGTTCTTCCCCCTTATGATAGTTCCAACCTTGATTCCCACTTTGCTGTAAATAGCGTGGGTGGAAATCCTACTCGTATCTCTTAGAGTTCCATCCTTGATTCTCCCCCGACTTTAAATAATATGAGGAAGAACCCTCCTCAACTCTAAACACACTTATCCCCTTTGGTTTTCCCGAATTCTCCATCATATACTCTTGTAAAAGCTCCATTTGGGTCAACATTTTCTAGATGTTTGCATCCCTTTTTGTTTCCTTATCAAGTTGTTCTTGCATCATTCTAAAACAAAAAGGGGAGACTTGATCCTCTTGAGTGTACCAAACTTGATTTATTTTCGTGATGTCATCAAGAAGAAATGAAGCCACCTCATATGATTGTAACATTATTCCCCCTCGTACCAATTGATCAGCCACTCCTTTATTAACCAAATCAAGACTCCGGTAAAAATATTGGAGTAGCAAATCGTTTGGTAGCCCATGAGTTGGGTATTTAAGTAAGAGTTTCTTAAACCTCACCCACATTTCATGGATGGGTTCACCCTCCCATCGCTTGAAACCTTGAATGTCATCTCATCATCCTTGATGGAGGAAAATATCCTGTATTGAATGCTATAATCAGCTCCTCCTATGATGTGATGGAATTGTTCGGTAACTCGGATAACCAGTTGCTAGCCTCCCCCGTTAAGGATAGCGGAAATAACCGATGCTGGATTGACTCTTGTGACACATTCTTGAATGAAAACAGGCTGCACACCTCTGTAAAATTTCTTATATGCTCATGCGGGTCTTCGTGCTCTAGCCCTCCATATAGTCCCCTTAATTGGAGGAGGTGAAGAGTTGTGCTAGGGACTTCAAATATTGCATTCCCATCAGCTTGTGGTGTGCAAATTGTACCAATTTCACCTTATTGAGCTGGGTTGTAAACACTATTGATATCATCGATCCCGTCCCGATGACCTACTTGCCTATCATTCATCTCTTCGTCACTCATTCATACTTCTATTTAGTTCAGCCAACACTTACACAAAGCAGCCCAAGCCAATTCAAAAGTGTCAAATTTTAAATCAAAGAACTATAAGTGACGCAACTCCCCGGCAGCAGTGCCATTTTAATTAACATTTCAAAGAAACTTCATCCAATTCTAAGTGTCAACGACCGCTAGTCAGTATAATAACCCAATTGAATGAGTTGGGGTCGATCCCACAGAGAGTAGCTTTTCTTTCGAACTCAATTATGAAAATATGACAACAATCTTTTCAACTGAACACATAATGCACCTTTTTGGTTTAAGTTTAAAATTTCAGGTTGTGCTTATCAATCCATTCAACACCTAACACGAAACGATCAAATAGTGATGTGATAGTTGGGGAATTGACCAACTAATTATTAAATTTAACTTAGTGGATGAACATCTATGCTCACAATGCGATAAATTGTCGTGGGTAGGTCGGACTATATGTAAAATAATTTTCTCTCGAACAATTACCTTATCTTTGTCAAATTCTCTCAAACATCAACACTACTCAGAAGATGCCCAGTCCTCGTCCTCATCAAATCCACTCTCTCGAGCTAGATACAAAGAATAGATACCTTGTTTGACCTTCTCAAGCTGAAATCATAGTGATCCACTACTAAGGATGCTAAATTTTCTACTTTGGGTGAGCACTTCTCTCTCGAGCAATCACAAAACACTGAACTTGTTACACTAATCATGCAAGACGACCTCAAAATGCAGTAGCAATTCAGACCCACTTCAAATTAACACCATTATTCACAAATCAATGACACCCACTTAGTAAAACTCAATAATTGGTCAGATAGTCAAAACCCCAAAGAGATGGTTTGAGCCAATCATAGCAGAGAGAGAGGAAAATCAACATCTACCATGTTTACCTTAACTGGGGAAAAGGAAAATGGAAAGTTAAAATTTACTAAAAATCTCTTCTATTAGAACACCTCCAAGAAAATATCGCTAAAATAACTAGGAAATCGCCTCTAGTAGAGTTCTTTTTCTCAATCTTTTGTTCCTCACATTTCTGAATGAATTCTCTCTCTTCCAGAAATCAATTTATGCAAGTCTGATGTGTGGCTGTTTGGGACCAATCGGCAAGGTAAGTCGGCCTTCGCCCACCGTTCGGCGACTCGTCGATTTCCCTTCATCTCTCCTTCATTTCTAACCTCTTCTTAATCCAGCCACTATAATTTTAGGCGAGCAAGATCAGGATCGCCGAGTGATTCCGTGATGCTCCCCTTTTCCTTTCCTCTCGCTTATCAACACTTATCTGGATCTCCATCAGTACTTTTAGCAACTTAGTCATTCCTCGCCGAAGCGATCGGCGACATGCCAAGTGGAACTGCTGCTTGCCGAAGCTACCCCCAATTCAGCCCCAACATTCTGTAACTTTAGGTGGTAGAGTGGCAACTTGGCGAATCATCGAGTTACATTGGCGATCACCAGGCCTTCATTTATTCGTTCTTTTGTCTCGCTTAGTTCCTTTTTGCACATTAGTGTCCTTGCTTTGTTCCTAAATCCAAATACCTGGAAATCAAGGATTTTATATCACTTATTGGCACAATATAAGCATTTGAGAACACTAAATCTATCCAAATAAAGCCCTATCTATTCCATTTTGAAGTCGGAGGTGGCTGACGTAGAAAGATATTTTTAAGTTGCATTTATTTGGAGGTGAAAGATGTGCACCTTATCTAATCCATATTGAAGTCAGAGGAGACCTGCGTTGAAGGAAAAGGCAAAATCTTGAAAATTCGTGACACATGTTCGACATTCAAGGTATGGTAAGACTTTTAGACTTTCTGGAAGGACGTTTTTCTTACTAAAGATTAAAAATAGAATAGACCATGGGTTAGGGAGAATGATGGGGGTCTGGTACCAATGGTGTGACGCGTATTGGTACGTGTACAAGTGTTATATAGGGAAAGTTTATTGCTATATAATGCAGATTGTAATCCAAGAATGCCAAAGTATATGGGCATTAGCTGATGTATTAATGACTCGAATTCTTTCGTGTAATTGTGTCTCTTTATTAAACCCGTATATTTGTGATATTTGAGGTGATTATAAATCAAACTCATAATTGATTGGTTGAGATGCATCGTCATCCCCTTTTAATGAAATCATATTGTGCATATGAGATTGAGTATAAGTTGGGCACGTGAAGTTCGTTCATGCTGGGGATTGTGATATGCTAAGATTAATTTAGGCACGTGGAGATCATCCATGTGGAAATCATTTGATTTTATGATAGTGCATTGAGATCGTCTGTGTCGGTATATGGACCTCGTGAGTCTCCCATGGGTCATGAAATCTCGATGTATTTCTAAGAAGTATCAGATATATACAATTGAAAGACTACTTGTCATCTGAGGCATATCATTTCATGGCGTCACATTGAATTGCATCTCATTACATCGTTCATTCTTGTTGATTATGTGCTCTATTGGTGGTTGGACATTACGTGACCTTTGATTATCCTGATTTTATGAAACTTGACTGGTAAGTATTGTCACGACCCGATCCTACACCCTGGATGTGGCCGGCACTTGAGAACCATTGTTGTCCCTCAAGAGAACGCTCATCTTAGGCTTACAAGAGGAAGACTAACTCAAGTATACATAAGCATCAAATTGGAAGAAATGTTTAAAGACAATTTATTGAATCTCAAAACTGAACTGGATATACTGAGTATGATACATAAGTTTTAAATGAAATATCTGAAACTGAAATACTCTCCAAAACAGTCTATCTATGAAACCTCTACTATGTAAAGATGAGTGTTGGGACAAGACTCACAACTCCTCAAAAACGGCTACTAATAACTCACAAAATTAGAGTCCTTCGGAAGCAAGGAGGTCTTGCTCAAAAGCTGACGAGCGCATGAAGTGATCTCAACAGACTCTTGTTGAGGATCCTAAGAACATGTATCTACATCATTAAAAGATTCAAGTTGAATGCCATCACTACATTGAGTGTACGAGTACTTAATATAGCTGAATAACAAATAACTTAAAGAAAGGACTATAATAGATAGCAATGTACTCAAGCTGAATGTAAATAAATAAAGGATTTAAATCATTCCAAGCTTTACAAAATACTTTCTCATCTCTATACTCAACATAATAAGTGATATATAAAAAAACTTTAACTCTATTGGAAGATTCTCTAACCGACAATCATCACTATGAGCTACGTGATGATACAATATCTCGCCCACACTGCCAGAATTGTCCTATACCTTGCTGGGGTATAGAACACCTCAACTAAGTGGATCCACTAAGCTATGCTTTAAATCAATAAGGAATCATCTAAAAAGAATGATCCTTTACCCATGTTGGCATACATGGTTTCTGGAGCTATGAGTAGTTTGAACTCTCCCCGATATCGGTGCTCAATACTACTCCCAATAATATACACTCATGCTCATATGTTTAAAAGAACATAATTCTTCCTATGGTTTGAGATAATTGCTCAAACTACCCTCTTAAAAGAGGTAACTGCTCTTGAAATTAATTTTTGAACTCATAACTCATTTAGAAATCTCAGTTTCTCTTTTATCAATGTAAAAATTGATGACTCTGGTAATACATAGTCCCATTATACTCATACTTGAAAACTCTTTCTCAAAAACATTTCAAAATCATATTATAAAATTATCATTGATGACTTGAGAAGTCATAATGCATAAACATTGATGGTATATCTACATACCATATTGCTTAAACATTGATGACCTACTCGATTTTCATACTTATCATGTTTTATAAACTCTTATCTCAAAACTCATCTTTACTTTCTCAAAACTTTGTTTAAGAACTCAAGTGTTGGCTTTAAAAAAAGTTTTTCAAATTTTATAACTCAAAATAGGGTTCATGCTGAAATATAGAGATGAACAAAATAACGCAAGGATCTCAATGACAATATAGAATCTCAATAATTAGGAATAGAATTTTTAAAAGAAACATGAACTCAAAATCAACTTATCTCAAGAATACTCAAATTTGGGGAAAGAATCCTAGATTACTCTTTTACTAATCTGAAAGTAGATGTTGGGCGTGAGGATGGACTAGTCCAACACTGTGATAGCCTTACATACCTAAAAGAACAAGGTTCTTGAAGAATATTGAAGAAGAAGTTGATTAGAAGCCTTGTAACCCTAGCTTGAAGGTAAACAATGAAGAAGACCTTTCTTGGAGAAAAACTTACCTTGAAGATGAATCTTGAAAAAGATGGAAAAAATCTTGAATGGAGTCTTCTACTTCGATTTTTCCTTAGGATTTTGCCTTAATGTTTGAGAGAGAAGAGCATAATGGATTATGAGATGAAAATCTGATTGTTTTGGGTCTTTGATTAGTGAAGAAATTTTTTTTAGGGCTTTTTAGAGGTAAAAAGACAAAAATCACCCTTTTTATTGTTTTCCCGTCGACTAATTCGTCACAACACTGTATCAGGTTACTAAAATGGTCATATCTTTTTATTCAAAAATTGGATTGATGCGAAATGTGTGGCTTTGGAATGAATATCAAATACCTTTAATTTGATATCTTACATGGCCATGTAACTCTTTATATCCTAATAGATATGGTCGTTTGAAGTTAACCCAATTAGAATCTTATATCAAAACTAAATCGATAAGGAAACTTTCAACTCTACTTTGTGCTAGGAGTTTCTAGTGACCTTAGTTGATATCCAAAACCATTCCCGCACTAAAGAAATTACCTTTAAACATAGTGTTATTTAAGAATCACCCGATATGACCCTACAAGTAAATTAAGAATGGTTCGAGTCTTAACTTAGAAATTATTGGGGTGTTACAATATCTCCCCTTTGGGATCTTTCGTCCTCGAATGACAGCTGTTCTGAGAATGGAAAGGGGTTACTCTTACTGTATTCAAGTCTAACTCAACACAAAGTCCTAAACATAGGATGGTTATTCTTATCTAAATCACAAGATTCGGGTTCTATACCTCTATAGGAAATCTCATCCCAAGAACACTACCCCTTACCGCTACATTCAACTAACCTTGAGCTCATATCACAAAACACCTAATGTATCACAAATTTTCCACATGTTAATGATACCACATTCAAGCTTAGAACCTTAGCCGCTCCATAGACTCCTACTAACCCACTTTCTAAGAACTTCTCATCCTCTCATCATCACAAAACTGAACTTTCATGCATTACCACTAGGAAGCTGACTTAGTACTCATTGTAAAACCTTATCTCCTTCTTCCTCCACATTTATAACCTTAGATGGAATAAACACACAATTACTATCACGATAAGAAATAGCAATCCTCTCCTCCATCATCAAACAACTACTATCAACAACACCGCTCTCCAAAACTAAAAAAAGGATTACTGAAAGGACTTTAGGGTGAAAGATCATAAGAACGATTCATTCGAGAATTCTGATATAAGAATATGCATGGCATATCGTAACGTTGCTAGTCATTGAAAGTAAATCAAGAACTTGTGATACTGAACATACTATGAGACATGAATACTTATATGAATAACTTCAAATCATGAGGCTGATATCCACAACTTTATGGATTAAGATCGAGTTTAATGGGCTAAAGTCTTGGCCCCTCATTCAGGAAATTGAGCATATATGTGAATCTCTCTGAAGTGTATGAGCATAGGTCATAGAAACAATTCTGATAATAGGAATATCCACAAGATGTTGTAATAACTTCGCTTGAGGAATATGCAAGATTATGAATGGATTGATATATCTCTAAAACTCTTTCTAAAGACATCACTACCTCATCCTCAACACTTGACTTGATTTCTCATCTTATCATCTCCCCCTTAGGTTTAAAGTTGGCAATCTAATCTATTTTCATCATCTCTAAATTGGTCTATATTCTCTTTAATACTCAGAAAGCCTTATCTCATGGCTACGAAACTCTCCATAAGGAGGTACTAAGACTCCTTTTAGGACCTCTTTCTAAGATGCTTCTATTAACCTCTTCTCATTTGCTTATAAGGCCGCTTCATCTAACTCTTTAAGAGAAAAATAATTCTTACCTTAGTCTATTCCATATTGACAACTCAAATATACTATCTAGGCACATATGGAAAGTCATTAACTTAATTGGAACCTCGTCTAATTAATTACATATAATCTTGGGTACACCTCTTAATTCATGCTTCTTGTTACTCTCACGACTTAGCCACACCTCACTGCCCTTATTTATAAGTTAGGATCTCTCACTTGTACCACTCAGCTTCATTGCAGCTAACATCTCAATTCCTCACCTACTCTATGTCAAGTCTACCAGATCAGATCTCAAGACTAACATCATCGCCCTCATGTTGCCATTCTTTTGATCACGATGTTCATCTCTATTCAAGCTTAATATTTATTACTAAACTCGGATATTAATATGATTTCTCACTTACTATACTAACTCACAGCTACTAGATAAAATTAAGAAACAATCACCCACTATGACCTCATGACAAGTAGTCAATCTTTATCTCTCAGTCTACATCCTTACATGTTACTGCCACATTCCACTTCACAACTTAAGTACTATTTGCTCATTCACTATACATAATTGCCTAATTAGTTTTATAACACTTTGAATATTATGAGCTTTTCCTAAAAAATCATATGCCTATCTTAGATCTATCACCTCATGAATACTCCTGCTTTTCTATCCAGCACCTACACTTGGTCGTTACCAACATAATGACACATCATCATAACCTCCTTTCTAGTAAAAATATACTCTATCTCATCATAACTAGTAACTCTTACTCTACCTCCTATCATGTACTCTATACAAAATGATTACTTCTTAGTCTACCCATAAGGGAAAACTCCTCTTTAATAACTTACTAGGTGCATGACTATAATAACATAGCTTGCCTCATCACTGTCTCTCTTTCTTAAATTACTATACCCAACATGGTTTCCTCTAACCTTGGGCACTTTTACTACTACTGCTAATAACCTTGTACTCATACTATCTTTTTGGGTGCAAATACTACTCAAGCTCTACAACACACCTCCTCAAAAGGGTCTCAATTGAAACAAGATTTAGAGAAGAGAGTACATCTCACTTTTTTCTTTTACGCACGATTCATATGAATATGAGTGCATTCTTTTGAATTCAATAGTTAAACTCACTCACAGGCTTTCTCAAGCCCCTCTATAGTCTCATGACTTTCTAAATTTTTTTGCTGAGAGTAACTCATCATTATTGAACTGAGTTTGCTTTTCAACTACCTTGAGTATGGGGTATAGTCGAATGAATCTGAGAAATGCATGAGTTTTGAATAAGTACCTTATGACACAACTCTACTACACGATTAAGAGTATAAAAGAAGGGAATTTTTTCCTAAATGTCTATAGTTCTTCATTTATAGAAGTGGGGCCCTTACAACCATAAATAAGATCCTACTTGACACGGCTTTATAGACACCCTAGGACACTTGAACTCTGTGCTCTGATACCAATATTTTCACGACCCGAGCCTACACCCTAGAGGTGACAGGAACTCAAGATCCATTGTTGGCCCTCAAGAGAACCCTCATCCTAGCTGACTACAAGTGGAAGACTAACTCAAGCATACAGAAGCATCAGATTGAAAGAAAAAGTGTTTAAAAACAACTTACTGAATCTCAAAACTGAACAGGATATACTAAGTATGAAATATAAGTTTAAAATAAAACATCTAAAACTGAAAGACTCTCCAAAACCGTCTACCTATGAAGCCTCTACTGTATAAAGATAATTGTCGGGACAAGACCCACGAATCCTCAAAAACTGTTATTAATAACACACAAAATTGGAGTCCTCCGGAAGTAAGGAGGTCTTACACAAAAGCTAATGAGTGTATGAAGTGATCTCAACATACTCTTGTTGAGGATCCTAAGAACTTGTATATACATCATTAAAAGATGCAGGTCAAATGACATCAGTACATTGAATGTACGAGTATATAATATAGATGAATAACAAATAACTAAAAGAAAGGACTGCAATAGATAACAATGTACTCAAGCTAAATCTAAAGAAACAAAGGAGTTAAATCTTTTAAAGCTTTTCGAAATACTTTCTCATCTCTGAACTCAACATAATAAGTAATATATAAAAAGACACTTTGACTCTATTGGAAGATTCTCTAACCGACAACCATCACTATGAGCTACGTGATTATACAACGTCTCGCCCACGCTGCCATAACTATCTTATACCTTACCTAGGTATAGAACATCTCAACTAAGTGGATCCACTAAGTTATGCTTAAAAGCAATAAGGAATCATCTAAAATGTATGACCCTTTCCCCATGTTGGCATACATCGTTTATGGGGGATGTGAGTTGTTTGAACTCTCCCCCATATCGGTGCTCAATACTACTCCCAATAATATTTACTCTAGATCATATGTTTAAAAACAAACTCTTTCTCTGGTTTGTGATAATTGCTCAAACTACCCTCTTAAAAGACGTAACTGCTCTTGAAACAACTTTTCGACTCATAACTCATTTAGAAATCTCAGTTTTTCTTTTAGCAATGTAAAAATTGATGCCTCTAGAATACATTGTCCCCTTATACCCATACTTGAAAACTCTTTCGCAAAAACATTTCAAAATCATATTATAATATGATCATTGATGATTCGGGAAGTCATACAACATAAACATTAATGGTATATCTAGATGTCATACTTCTTAAACATTGATGGCATACTCGATTGTCATACAAATCATGTTTTAGAAACTCTTTTCTCAAAACTCATCTTTACTTTGTAAAAATTCAGTTTAAGAACTCAAGTGTTGGCTTTAAAAAAGCTTTTCAAAATTTATAACTCAAAATAGGGTTGATGCTGAAATATTGACATAAATAAATCAACTCAAGGATCTCAATGACAATATAGAAACTTAATATTTTGGAATATAATTTTTAAAAGAAACATGAACTCAAGAACTCAAAAAATCAACTTATCTCAAGAATACTCAAATCTAGGGAAAGAGTCCTAGATTACTCTTTTACTGATCTGAAAGTAGATGTGGGGCGTGAGGACGAACTAGTCCAGAACAATGATAGCCTTACATGCCTGAAAGAATAGGTTCTTGAATAATCTTGAAGAAGAAGTTGATTAGAAGCCTTGAAACCCTAGCTTGAAGGTAAACAATCAAGAAAACCTTTCTTGAGATTCTTGAATTTGTTTCTTGAAATTTCTATGGCAAAGATTTATGATTTCATTAGTGATTCATAATTGTATGGAGGAATTTGAGTTGGAAAGAATGGAATTCTTGGAGAAAAACTTACCTTGAAGAAGAATCTTGAAAAAGCTGGAAAATATCTTGAATGGAGTCTTCTACTTTGATTTTTCCTTAGGGTATTGCCTTAGGGTTTGCTAGAGAAGAGAATGATGGATTAAGAGATGAAAATCTGATTATTTTGGGTCTTTAATTAGTCAAAAAAATTGTTTAGGGTTTTCACAAAGGTAAAAAGACAAAACGACCCTTTTTAATGTTTTCTCGTTGGCTAATTCGTCACAGCAATGTGTCGGGTTACTAAAATGGTCATAACTTTTTACTCAGAAATTGGATTGACGGGAAATTGATGGCGTTGGAAAGAAGATTCAAATACCTTTAATTAGTGGATTATGGGGTACGAACTCTTTATATTCTAAGAGATATAGTCGTTTGAAGTTGACCCAATTAGAATCTTACATCAAAACGTAATCGATAAGGAAACTTTCAACTCTACTTTTTTCTACGAGTTTCTAGTGACCTTAGTTGATAACCAAAATCATTCCCACACTAAATAATTTACCTTTGCACATATGGGAAATTTAAGAATCACCCGATATGACCCTACAAGTAAATGAAGAATGGTTCGAGTCGTAACTTAGTAATTTTCGGGGTGTTACAAGTATAATATAGACTTGTACAAGTAAAATGATGATTTTTTTATTTGAACTCCTATCACTACTTTTTAATTGTCGGTCTATGAGATATATTAGGTACACATGGTTTCATACTCATACTACAATTGTGATGAGTCCGAGATTTGGACTCATTTAGGGACTTATTTATAATGATTTAGTGTCCTCAAATGCTTATTTTGTGCCAATAACTGATGTAAAACCCTTGATTTCCAGGTATATTGATTGAGGAATAAAGCAAGGACACTAATTTGCAAAAAGGAACAAAGCAAGTGGAAATAATGAAGAAATGCAAGCTTGGTGATCGCCAAGTCCACTTGGTGAGTTGCCGAATGGCTATTTGACCGCCTAAAGTTCCAGTGTGCCAAGCCCTAAAGGAACGAACCAAGTTGGCAAGAGAAAGGAGCGGTCGATGGATCGCCGAGTGGTTTCGTGATGCAGTGTTAAATCGCCCAAAGTTACAGATCTTGAGGATGCTGAAGGCCAAGGCAAAAAGGGCAATGGAAATGACCAAAACACTTTTGTGCCGAGTAGCTTTTCACAACATATTTTTGGCGACTATAAATACACTTTTGAACATTTATTTTAGAAATGAATTGATTAGTATCTGAGTTCATATTATTATTTTTGGAGAGTTTTGCACTGTTAGACAAGTTTTTCTAGTTTTTCCTATGCTTTGAAGAATTGAATTTTTTCACTTTCGAGAAATTGGAAGTGGGTCTTTGAGATTCTTCGAATTGGACATTGTAAAGACAAAATCAATCTTACCCAGTTGATGGAAACTCAATTTGGTAACGATTTATATCTTTGTCTAATGTCTAGATAAAACCTCAATTCTTGGGGTGTGATTATATGATTATGGGCTGATTTAGTCTATGGGTATTGCTAATTGTTAGTTTAAATGTTTTTTAGAAGCGAGTTCGATCAGTAATTGTGGTTTAATTTAAGAATTGTAGTTGCAAATGCAGTTCTATTTTTATGTTTTTGGCTTGCTCGAGAGAGAGGTTTTGAAACTAAGCTTATTGATTGATGGTCACTGGGTATTGGGTTGACATGGGTTCAGCTCGAGAGAGTGAATCCTAAACCCTATCCCATGCATTTAGCTCGAGAGAGTGAATTGACTAAGGTGTGGGCTGTTTTTATTTTGCTTGCTTTTTTATGTTCGAGAGAAATCAACTTGATTCGGGGTAAATTGTTTGAGAGAAAGTTTATCTCCTCTATAGCCTAGCTTACTCACTAATATCTAGCTATTTTCTAATAGTTGCAACTACCCATCTATATTAGCATATAATCAAATCACGTCCTAAGAACCCGTTTTATTATTGTTACTTCGTATTTATTTCGTTGTTTGTAGTATATAATTTAAACCAACCCCCCCCCCCCATTTGACATTCGTGTCACCCCCTATTTGAATTATGTTTTTATTCGACAAATTTTATTCCTATGACTGATTCGATCATATTCGTACTTCCCAATTGATTCTCAAACATGTACCGCTCCCTGTGGGATTTGACCCCAACTCATTTACTTGGGTTTTATACTGACTAGCAATTTTTGACACTTATAATATGGATGAAGTGTCCTTGAAACGTTAATTAAAATGACGCCACTGCCGGGGAGTGGTCTTGTTTGAGATTTTCTTTGTGAAGTCGATTTTTGTTCTTTTTAGTCACAGTTGAATCTACTTACTTTTAGTTTTGGTTTGTGTGTCGTTGTTTTGAAATAGAAGATATGAGTGTCAACGGAAGCAATAGTAGCCAAGTAGGCCACCAAGATGCCATCGACAATCTCAATGATGTCAACGAGCCAAATGCTAATGATCCTAATCTTGTGGGTGGAGTTGGTGCCATTTCCTTGCCTTCTGCTGAAGGGAACACAGTGTTCCACATTACAAGCACCATGTTGCAGCTCTTGTAATTGAAAGGGTTGTTTGGTGGGTTGGCTCATGAGGATCCCCGTGAGCATATAAGGAAGTTTGTTGATGTTTGTGGGCCGTTCTCCTTCAAGAACATATCCTAAGAGTTGATCCGATTGAGGTTGTTCCCATTTTCTTTAATGCGAGAAGCATGTAAGTGGTTGGCTGAATTTTCAAGAGACTCCATCACTTCGTGGGAAGAGTTTGTCACCGCATTTCAAGTGCAATTTTTCCCTCCTTCGAAGATGATGACACTTAAGGACAACATCCATAGTTTCAACCGTCTGGAGGGTGAGCCAATCCATGAGACTTGGCTAAGATTCAAGAAGTTGGTGCTGCAATGCTTAACTCATTGTTTGCCCGACAACATTTTCCTGCAATACTTTTACCGAAGCCTTGATTCGTTGAACAAGGGAGTAGATGACCAACTTTTTCCGGGAGGATTGATGTAACAACCTTACATTATAGCAGCCCAGCTCTTGGATGGTATGACCAAAATTAACCGGGCATGGTACACCCGTGAGGATCAGGTATCCCCTCTCACTTTTAAATTGACAAAGGAGCAGCTTGAGAAAGATCAAGAGAGGGACCAAAACATGGCAAAGATCATGACCCAACTTGACATTTTGTCCAAAAATGTCATCGGAACTGGTGCTAAGAGTGTCAATGTTGTGGGTGTTGGGTGTGTAAACACTGAAGAGGCCAAGTTTGAAGCGATGTATAATGAGGAGGTGAACTTCCTAGCCAACCAAGGAGGTGGTTATCGTGCAAACTAACCGCTGCAGGGTGGTATCCAAGGTTGGAACAGGGATGATGGCTGGAGAGATCGTGATAGAGAATACAGGGATTGTAATCCCACTTGGAAGGAAAGATATGGGGAAAAGGATAGGCATGTTCATCCCCACGAGCGTCGAAAGCCCAAAGATTCTTAGGGGGGCCGGTCTGAGGATATGTTATCTCGTATTCTCAATAAGGTTGAAGGGTCCGATAAAAGTTTGAATGAAATAAAGGAAGATGTATCGACCATTAGCCAGATGGTTACCTCTCATTCCGTCTCTATCAAACAGTTGGAGACCCAAATAGGTCAAATTTCTTCTCATTTAAACCCGAGAAAACAAGGGGGTTTGCCTAGTAACACTATGGAAAACTCCAAGAATGAAGTTTGAGTGAGGATTTGCGTCATGCCACGTCGTTAACTAAGGCACTGCTTGGGAGGAAACCCAAGTTTTTATTTGTTTTCTTTTTGTTTTAGAAATAATCGTGTGTTGATTGTGCAGGTTGACGTGTAGAATGTGTTCGAAAAGTGCAGGTTGGTGAGCAAAATATTCAATTGGCGACACACCAAAGAGGTCGGGGAGCCCAACTTGGACCGCCGTTGGACTCAAGAAATCAGAGGATGGAGTCTGTAAAACTCGGCAGGCCCATGGGCTAGTCGGCGGATCACCCAACAGATCGGCGATCCTGACTTAGTCCACCGTTTGGACCCCCACATTAACCGAAGGTCCTATGAAACTCGACGAGGAAAGTACCCACTCAGCGTATCGACGAGTGGTTCGGTGAGGTAAATTAATGTCGCCTAAAGGGGGAGAACTGGACTGGTTTTAAAATGCCAAAGCTTTAAAATGTCAAACTCTTTCACATTCCCTCACTTTTAAACTTTCTTTAATCACGCCCGCAATCTATATTTCCTATATTTCCATATTTTCTTGCTTTTTGGTCATTGATCCTGTGTTTGGAGTTGGAAATCTTTGTCGTCTAGCATTTCAAATCGTTTATTCGGCATTAAAGGTTGGTTTTTCAAATCCCAAAACTTGTAATTAGTGGCTAAACTCAATTGCACTGTTATAAATTGTTTTGAAGTGTGTTGGGCCTCTCTGAATCCATATTTGTGTGCTTGCCTGCCTGTTTTAATTTCGATATCGAGCCATAGCTGCTAAAGCTGTTAGTTTCTCGATTTGCATGCCTTAAAATTGATCAAATTGCTGTGTTGTGCTTAATTGTTGAATGGGTTTAGTCGGGTTTAGTCTAAGTAACCCAAAGTGTGCTAAATGACGTGTTTTGCCTAATGATAGAGCGTTTGACGTCATTCTTAAGGGATAAAGTCATCAAATGGCTAATTTTAGCCAAACCGGGGGAAGTCTGAGTACCCCGGTGGCATGGGTCTTATGGGTCTGAGTCTAATTGATCTAGTGAATGTTTTGATCTTTTTTTCGGTGGCTGTGGTGTTGATTTTTGAAGTTGGGGTTGAAAGTAGGCATGTTGGGCAGACCCAGCTCGCCGAACAACTCGGCGGTTCACCGAACCCCCCTTGATCACCTATAATTTCATGGTTTTTGATGCTTTTGGTTCTGTAAATTTCGGCGAGAAGCCTGAGTTCATCGAGTGCACTTAGCGACTCACTGAAAGTCTTCTTGATCGCCCTTTCTGCACTCCTAATCCCTCAAATATACTGTAACTTTCGGTGGGCTAGTCTGAGCTCGCCGAATGGTGTTAACGATTCGCTTAAAGTCTCCTCCCATCGCCGACATGCCATTATTCTAGAAATTTTTGAAGCCAATCCTCAGCGAGCCTAATCTAGCTCACCAAAGTGATTCGGCGACTCGTCGATTAGTTTGGCGAGTCTGTCTGCAATATGAGTTCTGCATTTTTCTTGAACTATTTCTAACAGTTTTCAATTTGTTCTGCAGATATGGTTAGACCGAAAGTAGCAGGTCGAGACTTGCCGCCCCATAAGAGGGCAAAGGAGATTATTATCAATGAGGATGCGGCTGCATCGCGGGCAAAGGCAGCCAAACATCCTACTACAGGTGGGAAAGGAAAAGGGAAAGGCAAGGCACCTGCACCTCCATCACCAGAGGCCCACTCTGATAGTGAGGGAATATATGCCACTCACCTCACCACCTCTGATAGTGAGGGTGAGCACCAAAACCCTTAGGCTACAACTTCTAAGCCTAAAGAAGATGAGTTATTGTCAGCCGAGTGAGTTGAGCTACGTTCCAAGATGTTACATGATCCATCTAGGATCAGGACTCCCCAGTCCACTCCTCATTCTTCTGCTCTAGCACAGGGTCCCCTCCTCGGTCTATGAACAGACTGAAGACTGAGGGATTGAGGACCATTATCGAGGAGAAGAGGTTGTCTACTGATGGGGAAATAGACAGATACCCAGAGATTATGAGTTGCTTCAGGTCTCACAAATGTCAGATCTTCACGAAATCCTGCGGCCCTTACATTTCCAATTGGGTCCGGGAGTTCTACACTGCTTACAGAGCATTAGTGCCACAAGGGAAGAAGCAGGCCGCCAAATTCAAGACAGTAGACTATGTGGTTGTCAGGGCAGAGAGGTGAAGTGTAATAGTGATGCTATCAATGCAGTCCTGGAGTGTTCAAAAGAAATTGAGGATGATTGTCAATACATGATCATGACAAAAATATTAGAGGATATGAAAAAGTGGTTCGCCCCTCTGCTATCTAACGGTACTCCTAGTTGGATCGAGGTTGGAGCACTCATAGAAAATATGGACCTCAATGTAGCAGTGAGGTAGTGGTTTGGCTTCATCAGAAATACTATCATGCTATCCCAGAATGAGTCGATTCTCCACCACGTGAAAGTAGCCTACCTTGATTGCATGATTGATGGAACAAGGCTGAACTTGGGGATGATCATTGGCCAAAAAATGGTCATGAGGGCCAAGCAGCGGCAGACTTCTCTCCCCTTTCCGGTGCTGATCACCGAGTTGTGCAGATGAGCTCGAGTGTCTCAAGATGAGAAGAAGGATTTGGAAGTGACTCCCACCTCCCGTACCGACATCTGGAGGATTGATGCGGAGTACTTAAAGGTTGAGGCCGAGAAGAAGAAGGCAGCCCCGGTGGATACATCCCCGGTTGTGGATACTGATGCATTACCTGCAAAGGCAAGGTTTCCTACTCTAGCCCCTGGGCCATCAGGTATATCTAGTGCTGCTCCTTCTGTGACTCCTAGTTCTTCTACAGCTCTCATGCCTCCTAGATCTGGTGCTACTGTTGTTGCTGTTTCCCGATCGGCACTCACAAATGATGCGATACTACAGATGGGGCAGCTAGCCCATTATACTAATAGGTGCGCCTCCAGGCTTGAGGCCACCATTCCTGGCATGATTGAGAGGTCCATTGCTGATGTTGTGACACCTCTGAGTGTGACTATTGATGCCCTTGCAACACAGATAGTGGTGTGTGAGCGAGGCCAAGGGGCCACTGATGAGGTGACAGCCCTAAAGGCCGCCATTGCTGAGTTGAGGAATGATGTGGACCAGCTGAAGTCCACAGACATGTTTATGATTTTTGGGACTGTGGAGATCCCCGACATGCCAGCAGATATGGATGTGCCTCCGGCTACCACAGGAGATGATATTCGAGTTAAGGAGATGGCCACTGCAGAGTTTGAGGCTGAGACTGACGAGGAGCAGCTTGGAGTCGATGATGAGGCTGTTTATGAGGGCCTTATAATAGATTAGGAGGCTCTGGTGGATTCAGTGGTGCAGATCTCATTGGCAGACACACCTATGGTTGATCCTAGTTGAGCTAGGACTACTGATGTTGCACCGGACCCTGATGCCCCGACAGATGGAGCGACTATGTAGACATGACCCTTATTTACCTCCCTCTCTTTCACTTTTATTGATTTTTTTAGTATTTTGTTGCATTTGAGGACAAATTGCTTTTATTTATGGTGGGGTGAGGTATTTCCATACCTACCTCTTGTGATTATTATTTTTGTTTATATATTGGGTTTTTGTGCTGTAAATTGTGTTTTAATATTGTGTTGTGGATGTTTGAACTTATGGCTCCTTGTTTTAAATACTAATGGTTTTTGACCCTTCTGAAAAATTTTGTCACCTCTTGTTGTGTTTGATTGTGGTTGTTCTTGTGCAAATTTGAGTGTCGGTTAAGATCAATATTGATGACTTGAATAGTGCTCTTAATCAAACAAAATGAATGTGCGGCTACAATGAGGCCAAATGAAGTTGCATAGACAATATGTGAACTTTTTGCATCTCGTTGTGACTAGCTGGTTATCGAATGAAGTCTCTTGAGATGAACATTGCACACTAGATAAAGTATAGATTTGTTTGATAGTGGTGTCAATGCCTTGTGTGATGAGCTTACCGTGAACCTTATGTGATGACACCTATAATTTGCCCCGTTGGTCCGGTTGACTAAGTGATGCAAGCTCTTGAAATGATCTTAGGCAACAATTTTGAAGAGTGAATCAATTTGACAATATACCTCTTTTAATTTGTGGCTAACCTTGTGAGATGTGTGATTTTTTCTTGAACACCCTTTGAGCCTTAGCCTTTTCTTGGAAGAAACTTGATGCAATTGTAGCCCTCTCTTTATCCATTCACCCATAATTCTCATGAAGTGTGGTTTGTTTTAATAGCACACTTAGGCCAAAAGCCTAAGTTGGGGTGTGGTGAAAAGAGAAGGTAAATCAACAAGTGCAATGAAGTTCCCCTTTGTCCATAGTTTTGAAAAAGATGTAACCCCTCCATACAAAAAAAAAAAGAGGAGAAAAAGAAAAGAAAAATGAAAAAGAAAAGGAACAAAAAAGTTGTGAAAGTTGCAAAAGAAATTGGGTGTCCAATATTTCATGGGAAATGAATAATGGGGTGAATTTTGAGCATGGGTAAAAATGTCGAAGAAAAGGAAAGAAAGTGATGCTCATACCACATTTCATGAGGATAGCAGCCACTGAACCTAAATGACCATACCTTTACACTCAGCCCCGTTACAAGCCTTGAAAAGAGCTTTTTGATCTTGAGTGAGCTGAAGCGAGTGTTGATTGGAAAATAAGGGTAAACCTATGGGTGAAGTCATGCATGTGTTCATCCTTGTGAGTGTGAGAGTTGTATGCAATTCTGGAACTATAATGTGTTGAACAATTGTGTAAATATGGAATCATTCTTTGTGTGAGGGCATTTGAGTACCTTTGTTGAGCTTGAACTTACATTTGAAGCAAGTATTGTGAACTTGAGAATCTTTGATAATGGTGAGTCACAACTTGAATCTTAGAGTGCACAATTGATCCTTGCATGAGTAAGTTGAATCTTGTTGTATGCATTCAAGATTGAGTCTTTTGTAGCACTGTTTGAGATATCCCTTTTGAACTGCTGAACTTGAGTTCTACTTGAGGACAAGCAAAAGTTTAAGTTGGAGGTGTTGATGAGTCCAAGATTTGGACTCATTTAGGGCTTTATTTATAAAGATTTAGTGTCCTCAAATGGTAATTTTGTGTCAATAACTGATGTAAAACCCTTGATTTCTAGGTATATGGATTGAGGAACAAAAGCAAGGACACTAATTTTCAAAAAGGAACAAAGCAAGTGGAAAAAATGAAGAAATGCAAGCCTAGTGATTGCCAAGTGCGCTTGACGAGTCATCGAATGGCTATTTTACCGCCTAAAGTTCCAATGTGCCAAGCCCCGAAGGAAAGAACCAAGGTTGCGAGATAATGGAGCAGTAGGCGGATCGCCGAGTGGTTCCGCGATGCAGTGTTGAATCGCCCAAAGTTACAGATCTTGAGGAAGCTCCAAGGCAAAAAAGAGCGATGGAAATGACCAAAGGGCGGCTCGCTGAGTGGATCGGCGAGCCTGACTTACTGTGCCGAGTGGCTTTTCGCAGCATATTTTTGCCGACTATAAATATACTTTTGAACATTTAGTTTAAAACTGAATTGAATAGTATCTGAGTTTATATTATTACTTTTGGAGAGTTTTGAACAGTGAGACAAGTTTTCTCTAACGCATTAGCTGTCCGCTCTCAGGTTGGGCAGTTAGGGTCAATTTTTCCTAAGCTTTGAAGAATTGAAGTTTTTCACTTTCGAGAAATTGGAAGTGGGTCTTTGAGATTCTTCGAATTTGAACATTGTAAAGACAAAATCAATCTTAGCCAATTGATGGAAACTCAATTTGGTAACAATTTTTATCTTTTTATAATGTCTAGCTAAAACCCCAATTCTTGGGGTGTGATTATGTGATCCTGGGCGGATTTAGTTTATGGGTATTGCTAATTGTTAGTTTAAATGTTGTTTAGAAGTGAGTTCAATCAGTAATTGTGGTTTAATTTAAGAATTGTAGTTGCAAATGCAGTTCTATTTTGGTGTTTTTGGCTTGCTCGAGAGAGAGGTTTTGAAACTAAGCTTATTGATTGATGGTCAGTAGGTATTGGGTTGACATGGGTTCAGCTCGAGATAGTGAAATCGTAAACCCAATCCCACACATTCAGCTCGAGAGAGTGAATGGACTAAGGTGTGGGCTATTCTTATTTTGCTTGCTTGTTGATGTTCGAGAGAAATCAACTTGATTCGGGATAAATTTTTTGAGAGAAAGTTTATCTCCTCTATAGCCTAGTTTACTCACTAATATCTAGCTATTTTCTTATAGGTGCAATTACCAATTTGTCTATATTAGCCTATAATCGAATCACATCCCAAGAACTCGTTTCATTATTGTTACTTCGTATTGATTTTCGTTGTTCGTAGTTGATAATCTAAACCAAACCGCCCCATTTGACATTCGTTTCACTCCCTGATTTAAATTATGTTTTTATTCGACAAATTTTATTCCTATGACTTATTTGATCATATTCGTACTTCACAATTGATTCTCAAACACGTACCGCTCCCTGTGGGATTCGATCCCAACTCATTTGGTTGTGTTTAATACTGACTAGCAATAGTTGACACTTAGAATTGGATGAAGTTTCCTTGAAATGTTAATCGACTTGTTGCAGTCTTTGTGGTGAAGATTCATTTATGAATACGAACGCATCTCATGGAGTTTATTATTTATTCTGTCCCGTTTGTACTTAGACATGATATCTCTTATGTTTAGGCTTGTCATTTTAGTTTCAGACTTGCACCGTATTTTAGAAGCTCTTATACTTATGACCTAATTCTAGGATGCTATTTTAGCTTCCCGCAGTTCCTACTTATGAAATATTTAGTGCTTGAGGTATTCCGCTTGTTGTTTATCTTTCACCTTAATTATTTAGTTAAATTAGTAAAACTAATTAGTTGGCTTACCTATTGGTTTGGAACATAGGTTCCATCACGACATGTGAAAATTTGGATCGTGACAGAGACTATTGAGTTTATTTATGTATTTCAATCTTCTTTATGCTTGAGTAAGTCTTCCGCTAAATAGTCATCCAGGCCAATGGTTCTCTTGGGGATCAAACATGGTTCTCGAGTGTCGGCCATGTCCATGGTGTAGGCTCGGGGCATGACAGATGGCCTCTTCTTTGTTGCAAACCATGACTAGTCTAGAATGTCAAAAAAACAATCATTCACCATAAAGATCAAAACTTTATACAGAAATCAAACCCCAAACCATTAGATAAAACAACCCTACAAACAAACAAAAACATAAAAGATCACTCTTTGATTGATGGAAACAAACAAACTTGACTTTTATTTTTTTACAAAGAAAACAGAGAGTTGATGAAGAAACTTACAGTGAAGTTGATAACTTGTTTGTTTATAACTTGTTTGTTTGAGAATGCAAATGTAAGAGGATTGGAAGAAAGGGAGAGTGAAGAAATTTTTATATAAAGGAAAATTCTCAAGATTATGGTAATACATTATGTCTTTATAAGTAGGATCCGGGAGGATTAGTAGTTTCTCTTAATTCTTTACAATATTTTATTTGATTTAATTTGAAGAGTAGGAGTCAGGATAAATTTTAAACTTGATTTGATTTAATTGATGAGTAGGAGTTAAAAGGATAAATTTCAAATTTTGGTTCTTGTTATATTTTCTTAAGCATTTTGTTTTATGAGCCAAGAGAGTAAAATTGAAATTTTATTTAATTTAATATAACAAGTAGGAGCCAAGAGAGAAAATTTTGAATTTTAGTTTTAGTGTTATTTCCATTATAGATCCTTTGTAGAAGTGACATAGCATATTTATTTTTAGCTCCTGAAATATCAATAAATCATGATATTAATTCTTATAATATTTTATTAAGCACCTTCAATTTTTAATTAAATGAAATACTCATTTGAGATATTTTGCATGTGAAATTTCACAAATTTTAAAAGATATTAATTATTAAATCATTTAATTTTTTATGTACTATATTAAATTTGTATTATAATCCATATTTAAGAATAACATAATTTCTAAAAATAGTCGAGATGTACCATACTTTCAATATAAAATGATTACGAAAATATCACAATAATTACAATTTTAAATTTACCTGGTTCCTACTCATCAAATTAAATTAAATTAAATTTAAAATTACCCTCTTTAATCCTACTTATCAAATTAAATGCTTAAAATAATTTCACAAGAACTATAATTCAAAATTTACCCTTTCTTCTCTAACTCATCAAATTAAATTAAATTAAATTCAAAATTTATCCTCTTAGGTCCTGACTACTACTCATCAAATTAAATACTTGAGAAAATATCACTTACATAAAACTTTAAAATCTACCATCTTGATTCCTACTCGTTAAATTAAATTAAATTAAATTAAATTAAATTAAATTAAATTACAAATTTACTCTCTTAGCTCATTAAATTAAATTCTTAAGAAAATATCACAAGAGCTGAAATTTGAAATTTATCTTTCTGACTCCTACTCATCAAATTAAATCAAATAAAGCTTAAAATTTATCGTCATGACTCCTAATCATCAAATTACAGAAAAAATAGAATGTTGTAAAGAATAAGAGAAACTACTAATCCTCCCTAGATCCTACTCAACTTCCTTTTCTTTCTTTTGGAAACATTGATCTAATAAACTTTTTGAACAAGAATAATATTGTCACAAGTACGACGAGCTTTGAAGAAACTAGTCTAGTATAGACCATTAAATCCTTTCAAAAGGGCTCAATACGATCTTGAGAATTTTCCTTTATACAAATTTGTCCACTCTCCCTTTGCTTCCAATCCTCTTTTATCTGCATTATCAAACAAACAAGATATACAGTAGTTATTTTGAGATTTTCATGAGAATACTGGCAGAGAAAGGGAAAATGTGGGACTTTTTTTTGTGTGACTCGTGGCGAGTTTCTGTCAGATAATAAGATTGACAAATTTGATGAATTTATGATCACCGAAAGTTGCAACGACACTCATGATAATTTTAACTTTTATAGATATTCCAAAAATAGATAGGCCAAGGACCATCTTTACTAAAATAAATCTTTTAAGAATCTTATTAATTTTACTCAAACCATCCTTTATAGTCTAAGCAATATTTTTTATGTCTTCTCCCTATATTTAAGAATGTTAGAAATTTTATACTTATTTGACCAGTGTAATACTATTGATAAAGTTATTATCAAAATCATTTCAATTGTATTGAGCCCTTTTGAAAGGATTTAATGGTCTATACTAGACTAGTTTCTTCAAAACTCGTCGTACTTGTGACAATATTATTCTTGTTCAAAAAGTTTATTAGATCAATGTTTCCAAAAGAAAGAAAAGGAAGTTGATGCTTAAAATGGATTGAGAAAAAAAAACTTTTGATCGAATTGAATGGTCCTTTGCTTATTTGGAGTTGGTGAGATCATTGAGGTAAATACCATCCTGATTGCATATTTAGTGTAAAGAAAGCATGAGTAAACTAAAAGTTGGATTAAGATGATAAAAAACAATAATGAAATTATGAGTTATATATATAACGTAAGTTTCAAGCGTGAATACAACATCATTTAGGATATTGTAGCTATATTATTTCAAATAAAAAATAGTAGTCATGTAAATATTACTATTACTATCCACAATTTATAAGATAAAAACCAAGATTGTTGTGTGAAATTTACTACACATATTGAATTAAATATCAAAATTATCTCCTATCTCAACATTGTTGTATGAGCGCATGAGGGTCATTAGCAGGTTTCGACATATTATGGAAGTCTACCGGTTTCCCATTGTTTTGCTAAACATTCCTCAAATTTATGCTTGTTTGATTCAAATTTCTTTATTTCATTGATGATTTGTATTTATTTGAGAAATTCGAGAGCTTAGTAGGGTACATAACATGTCACATAATCATTCAGGCATCATAAAATTAATATTTTAGTAGGTGATATGATATGCTATATTATGATTTCACGATTTATGTTGTCGAACTTATGCTATTACAAGTATTTCTAAACATGTATAAGTGAATCGTGTTAAATATGCTCAAATAAACCACTTCTTATTGTAATAATAAATACACAATCGCTAAGTCTTTTGTAGAATGGGTTTATGGTATGGTATTTGGCTTAGGGGGGAATTTTCAAAATGTCAATATTTTGACATTTAATAGGACCTCATAGCCACACTTTCAATATTTATTTAAAATGTAATTATTTTAGTTTTTTATGTATTTGATTTATGTATTTTATACTTGTTTGATTTGCAATAATACAATTATTTAATAACATAAATGAGAAAATCAAGGAAGATAATATTTTAAAAAAGAATATATCACTTAAAATTCTCATCAGTTACAATTTCAAAGTAATCTCCTTTCTTATTCGATTGGATAAACTTTCTTTTCTTTTATATTTTCATCGTAATTGTATACCATTAATTTTTACATTTTATGTGCTCACTTTACCATTCAAATTGAAATTGGTATTTTACTTTCATAGTGAAAAGTACAAATTGTATCCCACCGATCAAAATTGTATTACATGACTGTCAAATATATTTTTCTTTTATTTGTATTACAAAAATATTACTGATTGTATCCCAATATATTCTAATCATTACATATAAATATGATTTATGAAAGGTTACAAGATTCTGGAAAATAAACAACATACATAGTGAAAATAATACAATCTATTGAGGGAAGATACAATATTCTAAAAAAAAATACAAATTAACTGTGAAAAATAGGATACATGTATGCTTAACAAATACAAATCCATTTGACATACTTATTTTAATGACTACAAACTAAAAAAGAAATAAAGTGTTTTAAATAAAAATACAAATGATGAGTAAAAGAAAAACAATTGAGAAACAAAAATTAATATGACTACAATTCTGGTATGAATAAAATTTTACAACCTTCTTCTCTGACTCTCTCTTTCTTCTTCTTCTTCTTCATCTGCTATATTCTTTTTTCCTATTTTTTCCATCAAACTCGAATATAAATCCATATTCACTTGTGCATTAGTAACCCTAGAAGAAAAATTCAAAATTATTAAATATGAATGTATAAAAAATCAAACAATATATGATGTATGGATGCTAATGTAGTTACTACAATTTACTAATATCAAACAATAGTGTTTAAAAGACGAATAATTCTAAATACATAAAAGAGGGAAATCTCAAAAAAAAACTTTGTGAATCTGAAAACAAAATCACAAAAAAATGAAAAATAATGTTTAAAAGATGAAAATTTTGAAATACAAAATACTTGGTGAATATGAAAATAAAATCACAAGAAATCTCTCAAAATACTTGTTGACTTCGAATTTACCTTTATTAATGAGTGAAAATCTTTTGAATTAATTGTGAGATTTCTTGAACAACGTGTAAGAAATTAGAAGAGTTGATTTTCTTGAACAAGAAAAGGTTTAAACAATGGTGAAAAAAGGGAAGAGAGAAAAAGGAGCAATTTGGGGTAAAAGCTAGAAAGGGGGGTAAGTGGGTAATGGGGGTATTTTTTATACTTTGTTTTTACCGTACATGAGGGGAAAATAAAAGGTCCTATGTGGGCCTAATTTGAGAAATAAAAGGAAAGAATTTTAATTATATTAGGATACAATTTATTTTCTAAAATATTGACATTTTTAATAATTATTTCAAAGTATAGATGTTTTTAATAATTATGTTAGGGATTGTGACTAGTTTGTTAATTTTTCCTTAGCGTAATTATAAAATATAACTTCACAATTCTACTATATTATCATTTTGGGTTAACATATCTACTACATCTTTGCTATACAATTGATTAAGGCATTATATATAAATATGTCCTTTAACTTTGCCTCAACTCACATTTATGTTCTTCAATTTTGGGTGTGCACAAGTAGACACTTCAACTTGTATAAAGTTGAACAAATAGATACATGCGTCATATGTGACATGAAAATTACTACACTTGATCGAGCGATATTAGTGGCTACAAAATATTTATGATCAATGGAGATTTGTTCGGAAAAATTATAGTGAACCTAATGAGAAGGAACACAACAATTGGAAAAATCATATCTCTCACCCTCCTTTATCTTGTTTCCATCATCATCCTCTTTTTATTAATGATTTTATTGCTTTAGAATTTTCTAATTAAGTAGTTTTAAATAAAAATCATAATATTAACAATTCAAAATTTGTTCTTACTAATTTTCTTAAAATTTACATTCCAAAACTCCAAAGGTAAATTTAAATAACTTTTCAAAAACGAATGAAAATGTTTTCAATTACTTTAAATGAAATTTAAATAATATATTTGTTTTTAGCTTCTGGAATATCGATAAATTGTGATAATAATCCTTATAATATTCTATTAAGCACTATCAATTTTTAATTAATTGAAATATTCATTTTTTTTTATCTTTTGCATGTGAAAATTTCATAAATTTTAAAATATATTTATTACTGAATTATTTAAATATTCATGTATTATATTGAATATATATTGCTAATTCATATTTAAGAGTAATGTTATTTCTAAAACAATTTAGATGTAACATATTTTCTACATTAAATGATTGAGAAAATATCATAAAAATTAAAATTTGAAACTTACGTGATTTCTACTCATCAACTTAAATTAAATAAAATAGAAAATTCACTTTTTTGGTTTCTATTCATCAAATTAAATTCAAAATTTTACCTTCTTGACTCCTACATATAAAATTAAATGTTTAAGAATACATCTCAACAACTAAAATTCAAAATCTACCCTCTCTGCTCACTAAAATTAAAAAATTACCCTCATGACTCCTACTCATTATATTAAATTAAATTAAATCCCAAATTTTCTCTCCTTGCTCCTACTCATCAAAGTAAATGCTTAAGAAATTACCAGAACTAATATTTAAAATTTACCCTCTAACTCCGACTCATCAAAGTAAATTAAATAAAATTCTAATTTTACTGTCGTAGCTCCTACTCATCAAATAAAATATTGTAAAGAATGAGAGAAACTACCCATTTCTTCTTGAAGACATAATGTATTACCATAATCTTGATAATTTTCCTATATACACAAGTTTCTTCACTATTCCTTTGCCTCCGATCCTCTCGTATTTGTATTCTCAAACAACACAAGTTATCAACTTCTGTAAGATTCTTCATCAATTCTCTATTTTTTTGTAAAGAAATAAAAGTCAAATTCTTGTTTGTTTCCATCAATCGAAGAGTAATCTTTATGTTTTTGTTTGTTTCTGGGGTTCTTTTATCTGATGGTTTGGGGTTTGATTTCTATATAAAGTTTTTATCTTTATGGTGAATAATTCATCATTTTTCATTCTAGATTAGTCATGGACTGTAACAAATATGATGCCATAATTGTTGAACAGATGATGAGAAATAAAAAGAAGACATCAATAAAATCTAGTGAATATTGTGAAGCAAGTGCTTATCTACATGGGTAGGATTTTGTGTGTCTTAATGAGGAAAATCGATGGCGTAGACAATGTTTCAAATATCTAAGTGATGAAGAAGAAGGTGTTTCTAATCGATTTAAGGGGTTTGGATATCCCTCTCCTACTAATGTGTCTAAGGTGCAACAGTTTTTCTCTGAAGAGAGCTTGCAGAACACAAAGCATGAAGCTGACATTGCAATTGAAACATAAGGATTGGTACAATTCAAAACCTTTGTTTGAAGTAAGATGGAAAAATCTTTTTGATACTTAAGTATGTTTGAGGTACCACTTGAGACAGTAGGTATTACCTTGAATTCAATCTTAGTTAGAAAAAGAGAAAAAAAAATAAAAGGCAGAGAGATTTACATGGGATCCTAACTCTTGGTACCAATTGTAGTCAAGACTTGACTATCTTTTCACATTCTTTATTCCTCAAAAAAAGAGGTGAGCAAGCTCCCACCTCTTAATATTTTTCGAAGCATTAATTTTTAGATTCTTTCCTTTAAAAATAATAATTTGCATTTCCTTTTTTGGGTTTTCCATTGTAAAATGTGACATTAGGCTAATCCCATTAGTGTGAGACACTTATTTTACTTTATTGGGTCGTTCGTCTAAAAAATTATGACATATCTTTTTTCTTTAGGCTTTGAATATCACAAGAAATATCATTTTTCTATTTCATCATGTTCATATTGTACATTTTCTACTGATGATCTTCTCTCAGATTCTTTGTAGTATTAATCATCTAAAGGATTGAAACTACATTTGGCTTGATTCCTGGATAAACAAAATATGTAGGTGTCATGACGGCTTGGTCATATACCTACTGTGATTTTATTTTAGCCTCTTAATAAAAATTGGGGCAGAATTTATTGGGACAAATAATTAGATATCATTTCGATATTTGTCAAGAGATGTTACTAGGATAGAATTTTTGAGGAAGACCTCTAAAATTCCAACAAGTTTCGTCAAAAGTTTGATAGTCAACTCCAAATGATCTCCAGCATCGCTTGAAGTTCAAAGTCGACTTCAAAATCTCCGGCATTGCAGAATGGAGAAAAATAAATTCAGTACACGAACCACCAATACCTTGTACAAATATCATGTAACACCTTGATATTTGAAAGAGCTAAATTTAGAAAGAACTAATTTGGAAAGAGCCAAGTCGGAAATTTTTCAAGTTGTGAATTTTGGGTTAGCTTAAAATGACCATAAGTTTCACTACATGATGAGTTATGTGGTCCATAAGATATCAAATAAAAGTTCTCTGAATTCTCTTTCCAACGCCACCGAGTTTGCTAAATTTTGAGCTCGTATGAGGGAGATATGCCCGTTTGAAGTCAGCATGTCCAGTTAAGGAAAGTTACCCAAATTAGAAAGGGCTATTTTGCTCTTTTCCTTACCCCATAAGATTAAAATGAATTTAGTAAATAATTTAGTGTCAAATATTATTTGGGTTACTTTTACAATCCTATTTTACGCTTAGGGTATTGAGAGGAGTTCAAGAAGAGAAAAAAAGGAGAAACGGAAGAACGATCAAGGTTTCTTGCAAATCGAGGATTTACTTCGCCAAATCGAGGTATGTAAGTTTTCATAGTGTTGGGTTCGTCCACCCACATGTCAATCATGATTTACATGTTCATATTCGCCCATGAAGATTGATGAATTTAAAATCTTGATAAGTATTCCTGAAGTATTGATTTCATTCTTGAATTAGGATGGGTTTAATGAGTTTTTGAGATAAACGTATGAGTTTGAGGCTTGTTTTTTAGTAGATTCTCGTGTACTTGTATTGGGTGACTAAATCTAAGGAAAACTTGAGAAATGAATCAATCCAAGATGAATTAGGGTCAGAAAATGAGAAGAACAGTTCTTTGGGATGTTCTGGGAATAGGTTGGAGTGTCGCGCCCCCGATGCACCAAAAGGTTTGGGCCGGCGGACCCCTGATGCGCTAGAAGTTCTAAGGCGGCATGCCCCTGATGCACTAGAAGGTCTAGGGAGGTGCACCAGAAACCAATCTTTGAAGTTCAGGGTCACCTACCCCCCACCCTTTTTTTGTCGTTGAGTTTCATTTTTCAAAATGAATATATGGGAACTAAGTATTTACAAGAGTATATGTTTTTACATTTAAAATGAGGGGAAACACCGATTTCCAAAGGAGTTCATGAGGAGTTTTGAGTACTATCTCTTTTAAGAGAAACCTTTTGAGTAATAATCTCAAAGTTGAGGAAGGAAAATGTTCTTTTGATACATATGAGCTATGTTATATTTTGGCAGTAGTATTGACCACGATATGGGGGAGGGTTCTAACAACTCACAACTCCCATAAACCATGTAGCCAACGTGGGTAGAAAGGGTCATACTTTTTAGATAATTCCTTATTGATTTTTAGCATAGCTTAGTGGATCTACTTAGTTGAGGAGTTCTATACCCTAGCAAGGTATAGGAAAGTTCTACCAGCGTGGGTGCGACGTTGTATCATCACATAGCTCATAGTGATGGTTGTCGGTTAGAGAATCTTCCAAACAATGTTTATTTTGTATTTTACATAAAAACTGAGTTGTATTATATTTTACAATACATTGAGTTGTTATTTACTAGTTTTAAAGCTTTTCTTTATATCACATTATTGTTATTGTTTTTATCTTGAAATGAGTTGAGATTGAGTTGAGGTTGAGTTGAGTTGAGTTGAGACGAGGTAAGTTGTTTCTTCAGTTCCAGTTCAAGCTTATATGATATTTTAGATTTCCCCTTACATGCTTGTATATTCCATGTACTGATGCCATTTGGCCTGCATTTTTCATGATGCAGATACAGGTAACTAAGATCATCAACCAGCGCTTTGTTGATCTAGTTGAGTTCAAGAGTTTCCAGAGGATCCCTTATTTATTTTTGAGTTATTTCAGTTTGTTAGGATGATCAGGGGTCTTGTCCCGACATCCCTCATAGTATTAGAGGCTTTATAGATAGATAGACAATAGTTCATGAGTCTTTTCATTTTCAAATATTAATGTTCTAGACTTGAGTTACATATTCTATGTAGTTGAATGTTCTATTATATTCTGAGTTTATTATTTGAGTTTTTCTTTTAAGATTATTCTATGTTAAGTAAGTCTTCCATTAAGAGTTGAACAAAGTCAAGGGTTCTCTTGGGGCCATCAATGGTTTTTGAGTGTCGGCCATGTCCAGGGTGTAGGCTGGGGGCATAATATTTCCCTACAAGATATGAGTTACAACGATCACAAAGTGCTCAAGAGCAAAATGTTGATTGCTCACATCAGTCATAATGATAAGGAATTTTGTACACATTTTCTCATTAATCTTTTTCTTAAAGTTTCTTGATCAAGTTGCTTGCTAGAGCGATATTGTGTCCATTAATTGTTCCTTTTCGAGTTCAGGAACAGATGAAAGCATCAAACAGATGACTCTTTCAAGATACCGACTCATTCACCTCATTACAGTTGGACACTAATCAAGCCATCTACCTTGTTACAATGGATAATCATCTAGTCAACCATATCGTTACAATGGACATCATTTTTTCACTTGCAAATAGGGCCATTACATGATTAGTCGGACGAGGCTACCATTGAAGAATATTCTTAAGTCACATCTATTCGGACGTGAAGGATGTGCACCTTATTTATTCCACTTTGAACTCGGAAGAGGCTGGCGTTTAAAGATATTCTTAAGTCACATTTATTCGGAGGTGAAGGATGTGAACCCTATCTATTCCACATTGAAGTTTGAGGAGCATGAAGTTGAAAGATATTTTTAAGTCACATCTATTCGCAGGTGAAGGATATTCACCCTATCTATTCCACGTTGAAGTCGGAGGAGGTTGACATTGAAAGATATTTTTAAGGCACATCTATTCGGAGGAGAAAGATGTGTACCCTATCTATTATACAGAGAAGCCGGAGGAGGCTGACGTTGAAAGATATTTTATAAGTCGCATCTATACGGAGGTGAAAGATGTGCACCCTATCTATTCCACGTTGAAGTCAGCGGAAGCTGACATTGAAAGATATTTTTATGTCGCATCTATTCCGAGGTTAAGGATGTGCACCCATCTATTCCACATTGAAGTTGGAGAAGGCTGACGCTAAAAGATATTTTTAAGTCACATCTATTCCGAGGTAAAGGATGTGCACCCTATCTATTCCTTGTTGAAGTCGGAAGAAGCTAATGTAGAAAGATACTTTTAAGCTGCATTTATTTGGAGGTGAAGGCTGTGAACCTTATCTAATTCATATTGAAGTCGGAGGAGCCCGACATTGAAGAATATTTATATTACATTACAGGAAGTGGCAGTGTTCACATATATCCTATCGATGAATTATCATTTGTCCTACCGATGGACATGCATTTATTTTTCCCAAAGATTCTACCGATAGATCATCTTTATTCGTCTACCGATGGACATATATTCATATCCTACAGATGGATTATCTTCATTCGTCCTACAGATTGACATGTATTTATATCCTACTGATGTATAATTTTCATTCGTCCTACCGATGGACATTGATATAATGTGAGTTTACGGTATTTTTAAAATATTGCACTTAAGAGTTGTGTGTCTAAGGCCATTTTGTACTGGTATTAATGTGTTTTTATCATGTTTGCAGCAAATAAGTTCGAACGTGGAAGTATCGAGACATAACTGAAGAATTGTGCAAAAAAGGGCATCTACGAAAGTGACCTACGGACCGTAGGTCACATTCCGTTGATGGTGAACGTAGATGGAAAGACAAAGCTTGAAGGAAAAATTAGGGAATTCTTCACTAAGTGTGGAACCACGACTACAAACTACGGACCGTAGGTCGACCTACGGGCCGTTCTGCAACTCCATCAAATGATTTAGAGAAGGGGTTCCAGTACCTGATTTCAGAAGTCTAAGTATGAAACTTTGGAAGAGGATCTACAGACCGTGGATTGAACCACGGTCCGTCCTGCTAGTCCGTCGAATGCAACTGAGAGCTGGAGTTTTTGAGCGTTGCTGAATTGTCTAAGTCCTAAACCATGGAAGGGACCTACGAACTGTAGGTAAATCCACGGTCCGTAGGTCAGTATCGTAGATTGAAACCGCGTCCAGAAACTTTATTTCCTTATTTCGTTTCCTTTTTAGTTGGGACTTGTTTTTCTATATATAGGGCATGTAAACCTCGTTTTTGGGGGTTAGACCTTATTACTTTTGTTCTAGTTTTTGGCTTTGGAGATTAACTTGCAATTTAGCAATTCTTGATTTCCTAAGTTCGTTTTGAAGATTTGACATTGAAATTCAAGTTGAGATTCTGGGTAGTTTTTGACTTTGGAGATTAACTTGCAATTTAGCAATTCTTGATTTCCTAAGTTCGTTTTGAAGATTTGACATTGAAATTCAAGTTGAGATTCTGGGTTTATTCTTCTTATTACGTAAGTTCATGATTTCTTCATCTAAAAATATGAATTGTGTTCTTGCTATTATGGGTAACTAAATCCACATCTAGGGTTGTGGGAACCATGAGCGAGTAACAATGTATGAATAGTAACTAAGTAATTCTTTAATAATATTATTGCATGCATTGATTGTTCTTTCGTTTAGAAGTCTTTTTAACGGTGGCCAACGTTAGAACTCGCCTTGTGTGATACTATCTAATAGTCTAATTTCAATTGGTGCGAGGGTGAAAACTAAGTCATACATTGATGTGATGTATAATATTAGGTAAAGGTAAGGGTTAGTAAATTATACACACATAGCCGGACCAAGGTGCGGGGTGAAATTCTCTAGTTGCCGGACCAAGGAATTAGAGATACCTAACTTATCACTTTGCATGTAATACACTAGGAAATGATTACTATTACGAGGATTACCGCGTTATGAGCTTATGGGGAACACGTACACCCTAGTTATTTTCTCTCAATGATAACAACAAAGTTTGAATCCTTCTCACTTGTTACTTAACTACAATCAAGCATTTGTTTCACAAATCCCCCCCCCCCCCCTTACTTACTTATCTCGGAAATACGCTGACTAAATGAATATAATTGTAAGTTAAGTTTAAGTCTAAACCATATTCCACGTGGGATCGACCCCAACCTACAAGTTGGTTTCTTTAATTGATAATGATCGCTTATACTTCTTTAGGGAGGTGTAATTTGAGCGTATCAAATTTTGGCGCCACTACCGGGGAATAAGACTTTTAGATTAAGTTTAACTACATTATTGAACTTTAGTCAAATATTTCCTAATTTTACTTATTCTTTCGTTTTTGTTTCTCTCAGGTTCCTACTCTAGTGTATGCCAAGTACACGGAGCCAAGGTGAACCACTTACTCCTTACGATCCAGAATTGAACAGAACTTTGCGAAGAATGAATAACCAAGGAGTCCCAGTCAATCCTATCGGAGGAGATTTAGGTGATGGGGTTGAGTTGCAGCCTCCGAGGGTTGGTGATGAGAATAATTAGGTTCAAGGTGAGAATCTACTGGGAGATGCATTGAGGGTACAGGATCCTCCAGAACCAAGACTGCGTGATAACTATAGGGTCAACTTTAATTCCTTAAATCTGAAGGACCTCTTGTTCTACCCCCTCAACCTCCGGGGCCTACATTCGTGGTGACTAGTAGTTTGATGCAAATGCTTACAGCGAGGGGTTTGTTCTCTGGTTTGGCATCGGAGGATCTATATAGGCACATATCCAAACTGAGGAATGTTTGCAAAAGTTGTGTGGGTCGACCGGACTTGGACATGGATGTCATTGGATTGAGAATATTCCCTCTATCATTGACAGGTGATGTTGATGTGTGGTTTATTGAGCTTGCTTATAACTGAATCTACACATGGGACCAATTAACTGATGTGTTCCTGGCAAAATAATTTCCAGTGTCAAAGAAGTTGAACCACAAATATAAACTCAGCAACTTGGTAGCACTACCTGGAGAGTCTGTGAGTAGTTCTTGGGAAAGGTTCGCTGCTTTCATAAGAGGTGTCCTGAATCACCACATTGATGACGAATCACTGAAGGAATACTTTTACTGAGGTCAAGATGATAATAGTAAGGCGGTGCTTGAAACTATCACTGGAGGTTCATATGGTGAGTGCACTTTTGAGCAGATCGCTGAGAAACTAGAGAAAATTTCCCGAAATAATAAATCTAGGAGCACTAGAAAGTCAGATATTGGGAGAAACACATTTGCAGTCCAAGCTACCACTAATCAACCGATGATATTCGTGAGGAAATGTCTCAAATGAGGACCAAACTGGGGTTGGTGTTGAAGCATGTGAGTGGAGGTACTGAAAAGGTAAATGCTGTCAATTATTTTACTAGAAATCCACCACCGGTTGAGGAGTGTTATTATGAAGAGGATACTTATGCGGTAAATGATCTGACGGGGGGGTTTCCGAGCTAATTTCCAAGGTTCCAATACGGATAACTGGCGCCAAGGTCAAGCAAACCAAGGCCGAAACAATGGCAACTACAACCTAGAGGGTCAATATGTCCGGGATGGAACTACAATCGCGACAACAACTACAACCGAAACAACTATGGCAACAAGAACGATCGGGTTGGGCCTTATGTTCCTAATCAAAATAGGGAAGCTGGAGGTAATATGTCACATATTGCGGATATGATGCAGAAGATGATGAAGAGGTTTGATTCGACTGATGAGAATGTGAAGGAGATGCGAAATGATTTGTCTGGTATTGGTCAAAAATTTGATGCCCATGCAGTGTCAATCAAGCATCTTGAGTAGAAGATGGCTCAGTTGTCTACTATAGTAAACCCACGTCAACCTGACACACTTTCTAGCAACACTATCCAAAATCCAAAGAATGATGGGCATTGTATGGCAGTCACTAGTCGAGGGGGTAAGCAGACCATTAATCCACCTATGCCGTCTAGGGTTGAAGTTAAGGCTAGTAAAATAATGATGTGATTGAGGTAAATGGAGAGTACGAGAATGCAACAGAGAAGGAAGTGGAGATAACACAGAAAGTTGTTCCCATGCCTAGACTGAAGAAGGCAAATACCGCAGGTTTATTAGTATGTTGAAGCAGCTTTCCATCAACGTACCATTGATAGAAGCTTTGGAGAAAATGCCTGGGTATGCGAAGTTTATGAAGGACTTGGTAACTAAGAAGCGGGCTGTGAGTTTTGAAGATGATGATAAGTTGCAACATTCTAGTGTTATTGCTACAAGGTCCCTTGTGTAGAAGAAGGAGGATTCTGGTGCTTTCACTATTCCTTCTACCATTGGGTTGCTACATTTTGCAAAGGCGGTGTGCGATTTGGGTGCTAGTATCAACTTGATGCCATTGTCTATTTACAAGAAGTTGGGTTTAGGGGATCCAAAACCGATTGCGATGAGACTGCTTATGGCTGATAGAACTGTGAAGAAGCCCATTGGTGTGCTCGAAGATGTACTAGTGAAAGTGGAGTCATTTATCTTTTCGGCGGATTTTGTGATGCTTGATTGTGATGTTGACTTTAAACTTCCCATTATCCTTAGGAGACCATTCCTAGCCCTTGGGCGCGCCTTGGTTGATATGGAGAAAGGGCAGATGAAGTTCCGATTGAACAATGAAGAGGTAACTTTCAACATTTGTAGATCCATGAGGCATAGTAGTGAGCTCAAATCGGTATCAGTGGTGAATCATATTGTAGAGAGTGGCTCTGAGGTGTCCATTGAAGAGAGGTTGGGTATTGATGCACTAGCAGCGGTAATGATGAATTTTGAGGTTGATGGTATTGAAGACTATGATGAATTGGTCGCTGCACTTGATAGGTTCGAATTCCATTCAAAACCAAAGAGATTGGAGTTAGATATGAAGAATCGCGACTCTCCACCTACAAGACCGTCTATTGAGAAGGCTTTGAAATTGGAGCTTAAGGCTCTACCATCACATTTGAGGTATGTATTCTTGGGGAGAAATGGTACTTTACCGGTCATCATTGTGGTAGATTTGAATGTGACACAAGTTTAGGCATTGGTGTCCGCATGTTGAAGAGGTTCAAGCGGCCTATTGGTTGGACTATTGCGGACATTATTGGGATTCCTCCTGGTATTTGTTCTCATAAAATTCAACTCATGCCAGATCACAAGCCTGGTATTGAGCACCAGAGAAGACTAAATCCGCCTATGCAAAGGTAGTTAAGAAGGAAATCATCAAGTAGTTGGATGCTGCAGTTATTTATCCAATTGCAGATAGTAGTTGGGTGTGTCCTATTCAGTGTGTGCCCAAGAAAGGTGGGATTACTGTGGTACCTAATGACAGAAACGAGCTTGTTCTAATGTGGCCCGTGACTAGATGGAAAGTCTGCATGGACTTTTGGAAATTAAATGCTTGGACAGAAAAGGACCACTTTCCTATGCCGTTCATGGATCTGATATTGGACCGACTTGCGGGTAAGGGTTGGTATTGTTTCCTTGATGGTTATTTGGGCTACTATCAGATTTCTATAGCTCCGAAAGACCAAGAGAAGACCACCTTCACTTGTTCTTATGGGACTTTCGCTTTCAAACAAATTCCATTTGGGTTGTGTAATGCTCCAGCGACCTTCCAGCGTCGTATGATGTAGATATTTTCTGATATGGTGGAGGACACTATTGAGGTATTTATGGATGATTTCTTTGTGGCAGGTGACTCTTTTGATCGTTGTTCGGATCATTTGGCCGAAGTGCTTAAACGGTGTGAAGAGTGCAATATTCTGCTAAATTAGGAGAAGTCCCACTTCATGATGAAAGAAGGGATAGTTTGGGGTCATCGGATCTCTCAGAAGGGTATTGAGGTTGATAGAGTGAAAGTTGAGGTAATTGAAAAGCTTCCACCACCTATCTCTGTAAAAGGTGTTAGAAGTTTTCTTGGGCATGCAGGGCTCTATAGGAGATTTATCAAAGATTTCTCCAAAATTGCACACCCATTGTGCAAATTGCTCGAAAAGGAGTGTCGGTTTGAGTTTGATGATGCTTGTCTAAGAGCATTTGGAGAGTTGAAAGAAAAGCTAGTTTCTGCACTTATCATTATTTCATCGGATTAGGGGCCACCGTTTGAAGTGATGTGTGAGGCGAGTGGAGTGGCACTTGTTGTGGTATTAGGACAGAGGCAAGAGAAGATTATTCATCCTATTTACTATGCTAGCAAAGCTCTAAATGTGGCTCAAAATAACTATACAGTGACTGAACAAGAGCTTCTTGCAATGGTTTTCATATTCGAGAAATTTCGATCCTACTTGCTTGGTACTAAGGTCATTGTGCATACTGACCATTCTGCATTGAGGTATTTGATGGCTAAGAAGGATGCAAAACCGAGGTTTATTATATGGGTGTTGTTGCTGCAAGAGTTTGACTTTGTGGTGAAAGATAGAAAGGGGATAGAAAATCAAGTTGCCGATCACTTGTCCAGATTAGAGGAAGAAGCTATGCTCAAGGTTGGTGATAGGGATGAAATTAATGATGCTTTTCCAGATGAACAGGTATTGGCCGCTTCTCATGATTTGATTCCTTGGTTCGTGGACTTTGCTAACTACTTGGCAAGTGATCTGGTTCCATCGGATTTGTCTTTTCACCAAAGGAAAAAGTTTATGCATGATGTGAAGAAGTTCTTTTGGGAGGAGGCCTACTTGTATCGTAGTTGTGCTGATGAGATTATTCATCGTTGTGTCGGAGGTCGATATGTTGAGTATACTAGAGGCGTTCCATTCATCTCTTGTTAGTGGGAATCATAGTGGTATTCGAACTACGCATAAAATTTTGATGTGTGGGTATTACTGGCATACCATCCACCAAGATGCTCATGATTTCGCCAAGTCTTGTGACTGTTACCAAAGAAAAGGAGGAATTTCAAAGAGGCAAGAGCTTCCTTTGATCCTATATTGGTGATAGAATTGTTTGATGTATGGGGCATTGATTTTATGGGTCAATTTGTGAGTTCACATAGAATGAGTATATTCTTGTTGCGGTTCATTATGTATTGAAGTGGGTGGAAGCAATTGCACTTTCCAACAATGAAGGTAAGAGTATCACCGCATTCTTGAAAAATAATATCTTCTCCAGATTTGGTACACCTAGGGAGATTATCAGAGATAAAGGTTTCCACTTTTGTAATAAGTTGTTCAAGGCGATACTTGAGAAATATGGCGTCCGCCACAATGTAGCCACTCCTTACCATCCACAGTCTAGTGGGCAAGTTGAAGTGTCCAACATATAGATCAAGCAGATTTTGGCTAAGACTGTGAATGCTAATAGAATTGATTGGTCAAGGAAGCTTGATGATGCTCTATAGGTCTATCGCACCGCATTTAAGACTCCCATAGGTATGTCCCCCTACCAACTTGTATATGGGAAGTCTTGCCATTTGTCGGTAGAGCTAGAGCATAAGGCTATGTTGGCGCTAAAGAAGCTAAATTTGGATTAGGGCGCCATATCGAATCAGAGAATAAATGACTTTAATGTGCTTGATGAGTTTCACCTAAGAACTTATGAAAGTTCAGCCTTGTACAAGGAAAAGATGAAGAAGTATCATGATCAAAGGATTGAAAAGCGAGAATTTGCTTTGGGTGATCTTGTGCTTCTATTCAACTCTAGGTTGCGCTTGTTTCCGGGCAAGATCAAGTCCAAGTAGACCGGGCCATTCTTAATCATGCAAGTGCTCCCACATAGAGCGGTTGAGCTTGAGAATGGTGAGGGAACAAGGTCCAACGTAAATGGGCAAATGATGAAGGTCTATCTGGGAAATGCGAAAAGTGTGCAAGAAGTTGTTGAGGCCTACTATTTTGATGAAGTCTGAGTAATCAGGAGGACTGTGTCGTGCCGCGACGTTAAATCAAGCGTTGCTTGGGAGGCAACCCAAGATGTAAATTCTAGCCAACTATAGGTTTCTTTTTTCGGTTTAGTAGTTCTCTTTGTTTATTTGCCTTTCTGTATTCCTTTAGGTAGGAGTTTTTTTTTTAGTGTTGGCAAGATATAGCATAGGATCCGTGCCTAAAAAGTGTCTAGAAAATGTAAAAAAAGGGCCTAATGGTTGCTACATGTGCAGGGTCGAAAAGTAAAATATGTAGAAAATGTCTGGTGCAGAGGTCTACGGAGACCATCGACGGTCTGTGGGTCAAACTACGGACCGTGAATGGTATCCGTAGACCCAAGGTAGGATCCCTAATTTTTCTAAGTGTAAAAGGGACCTACGGACCCCATCTACGGTCCGTAGGTCAATCCATGAACCGTAGACGGGGTCTCGTGGGTCGAAACCCTAGTTTCTGCCCGACCCGACCCAAACCTTTATTTATAAAACCCCTCATTTTTAAAACATTCCCCCATTACCAAAACTCTCCCCAACCGTTTTTAAACCCTCTCCTCTCCTAAAATCCCTCCATATTACTCTCATATCCCATAAATCACTCCCCTTCCATTTCCCCATAAATCCCAATTCACTTTTCTCTCTCCCAAATTCCCTCATTCCCCATGTTCCAGAGTTTTCGGTGTCCGAGTTAGGCGAAAAGGCTAGTAAGAAGTTGTTGGAAGTCTAAAGTCATCACACCATCACCCACTTCCTTTGCTTGTAAGGTAATCGACTTCCCCTTCACTTTGAATTCCGGTTCATTGTTGTTATAGAAAGTCAGGAAGTGGATCTTGACCTTGGGTGTGATATTATATGTGTTCCTCATGAATTGTATGTTAGAAACACCCATGGGACGGTAGATAGTGATTGTGTAGTCTTAGTAATTAAATAACTCAGAGAAAATTTGGTCTAAATGAAAGTTTCGAACTAGGGTTCCTAGTTTTGTATGCAATACATGTTGAAGAATGAGTTATTGGAGCGCTAGGGCTGACAAACTATCATAAATTGTGTTGAAATGCATGATTAGATTTAGGATGAATGATTGAAATTGTCAAAAATTTGTTCAAATATAAGGCATGTCGGATACCTGGCACATACTTGATCCACGAGACCCCGTCTATGGACCGTAGATCAGGTCCGTGGTCTGTGGAACATAGCAATTCCACTAAGTGTGGAACCACGGAGGTGGACTACGATCTGTAGGTCAATCTACGGATCGTTCTGCAAATCTGTAGTTCCCATCAGAGCCCAACCTTCTGGGACTTCTGACCTACGGAGGGGATCCACGGACCGTAGGTACCCACCATAGGTGGCCACTGAAGGCCACTATCTGAATTTTTTTTAGTTTTTCGTTTGGTTGGTTCTTTGTTCTAAAAAAAATTTGAGTGTGTTTTTAGTTTATAATTGTACTAGTTCTTCCTCCACAGGTACCATGGCCCCGAAGAAAGCTCTAGCCGTCGCCGCAAAGGGTAGATCCAAATCAAAGCACAAACCCATCGGCTAATCGACGAAGATACTGTTGACCCCGCATATGTCCCCCCACTGGAAGGACATCACCCACAGCACCCTGGACTACTCGAAATCAATCCAAGCAGATGATTCCCAATGTAGTTACTGCCTCCCAGTCTTATGAGGAGGATACACTGATCGGATCACCGGTTGGGTTTGCTTTCGGCTTTGAGTCCCACTTTGCTTTTGAGACTGCTTCTGGCTCCGCTACAGGCTCGAGTTCACATGGTAGGGCCGCCTCGTCTGATAAGGCTACTAGTTCGAGGGAGGTTCCAGTGCCACCAAACATCGACCCTGCTCCGGTTGCTGAGGAGCCTAACAGATGGTGCGTTGAGGGTCAATGACAACTCTACAGGGATGCCATGTTGTTAAACGAAAAAGAGAAGATGGCCCAGCTTATCACAGAGGAGCGCAGAGTTCTCACGGGGAGCCTCCACACCATACCCGACATCCACCGGCTCTTTCAGCAACACAAATATTAGTTGATGGTTCGGCTCCCTAGGACTTATAGCGAGGAGATAGTAAGGGAGTTATATGCTTCCTACGCAGCCACCCTCCGAGGATCTATTCATAAAAATGCCAAGCCTAGAGCCCAGGCAACACTCACGGCAACACTAGTGCATGGGTTTTTTGTGGATATATTTGAGCCCACCATCCGCCGGTTCCTCTACGGCCCTGGCCGCACTTGGACACTCAATACGGCTGAGTTTTACTACAGCTAGGACATCGTACGGAGCTGGGAGTTCCAGCGAAGGGCAGAGAAAAGGGAGATCGTATTACACTGGCTGGCAAAGTACATTGCTACTGACGGAGAGCGAGCAGAGTAGGTCACCACCCCGGGCATAAGCATCAAGAAGGCCACCTCACATTGGTTGCCAAGTTCTTCTAGATTTTGGTTCGAAACAGGGTATCGCCCACTAAGGCCGATAATGCGATTACTTGGGATAGAGTGGTGATGGTTGCGGTTTTATCCCATGACGTGGTCCACAGATTCAGGTGCCGCCATTACGAGCAGATTTAGTAACTGATGTGGAGCAGTTTGTAACATCCGACAATTTAAAATGAATATGAAGAAGCTTGAAATTGGAAGTAGTCATTTTTGGAAAAAAATTCAGAATCTGGAAATTCGGCCAAGTGTGGAAATCAGTGAGTTTTTGGCCAAC